>JAAEAF010013559.1:0-65667 GCA_011037195.1 Triatoma infestans | reverse complement strand
AGGGGAGGGGGTCATTTGGTGGGAGAGGGGTAACTAAGGCGGTGAGGGGGGTGGTGGATCATGGACTTGGAAGGTAGAAGGCGAGGGGGGTAGGTGAGGGAGCAAAAATCTGTCCTGGAACCGGCAAACATATACTACTAAGTTGCTTGCAGCCATCTTTTCTGACAGTGGATTTTCTAAGGACAACAAATTTTGGATCGAATATATAATAAAATAGACTGCTTTCTTTGAATTAATGATTAGAATTTAGAACCACCCATCAGGTCCAGTTACAGAACAGACATCTTAAATTAAGCATATTTGACTGTAAAAATAATGTGACCAGCTACACAGATTGCCAGGCATGAATATTATACCATACATATTGGAACCTAAACAAGGATGAGATATACAGAAATATTTTTTAGTTAAGAAGACTAAGAAACTTATCCATGTGTTTCATTGTTTACAGTTCAGATTGTATGTTAATAAAATCAAAATTTCCAGCATATATTTGTACTTAATATATAAATAAGTAAAAAGTATTTTCATAAATCGATGATAATCGATATACTAGATTGATATGTGTAATCGTTATGTTTGATTTTATTTTTTACATAATGCTTTTGGGGTTTCCCCTTAGCATGGAGTTTGACAATGTAAAATAGAACTATACAAAAATGTACTTAATATATAAAATACAAATTTCTAAATATAGGTTTGTAAAATGTAACTATATCCTACTATAAGAACAATTTCTTCCCTTTTTTCTAACAACACATCGTAAAGGCAAAATACATGGTGAATCTTGAAAAAACACGATAGATTATGACTAAAAACCTAGGTTAGGGGGGAAAAAATATATGACTGTTTAGACGTGTTGTGACCTGTTAGAAGGGGTGTGAGTTGAGACAGTCTAGATGGGGGCTGAATAGTTACATATGATAATTAACACAAAATTTAGGACTTGCAGTTCATAAGCTAACTAGTAAGTGTTGTCATAATATTGTAAGGTTAGAGAAATTGTGTGCGTGAATTGGTGGCATTGAAAGAAAAATTTTCATTTCTAATCTTCACTGCGATAAGTTACATCATATATGATCCAACAAGGTAAGTTATATGCTGCCGTACTACAACATATGGAGAGCAGCTAAAGAGAGTTTTTCTACCAAACAGGTTTGTTTTAGAGATTACCAATGAGATGTTAAGAAATATCGATTAGGTCGGAGGAAAATATCTACTTTGTATTAGGTTTTTGATAAACAGATAAGACATGAAATAAAATTTGGAGTGATTTGTATAATTTACTTTTTGTGAATTTTTAAATAAAAAGGTAATAATTTATTTATTCAATGGAATTTTAATTATATGGTGAAGAAACATACATAAAATTTGGTAAGTATATTAAATTTTAGCAGAAAGGAAAATCTGAACTGTAGCTGGCTGAAGCTTGATCAGACATGTTAAGACATGCATGGTAACTCATAATAACCATAGATATTAAAAGAGTATTTGTTTCTTTGTTATTATATTCGAAATACTATTGGCTAACATGAGTGGCGTGATGTGAGGGGTGGGGATATGTATGCTGTTTATAGACAAGAATTGTTGTAACTTGCATGGTGAGTCATCATTTTAGTTGATAAAACAATGGACAGTGGTTTTGGTTTGTATATAGATGGATAAATAAGTAAAAAGTATTTTCATAAATCGATGATAATCGATATACTAGATTGATATGTGTAATCGTTATGTTTGATTTTATTTTTTACATAATGCTTTTGGGGTTTCCCCTTAGCATGGAGTTTGACAATGTAAAATAGAACTATACAAAAATGTAATTAATACATAAAATACAAATTTCTAAATATAGGTTTGTAAAATGTAACTATATCCTACTATAAGAACAATTTCTTCCCTTTTTTCTAACAACACATCGTTGCTGTTCTTTTTGCAAAATATTATTAGTTTAATTCTAATTTCTATTACACATAGAAAACAAAATAAAATTAAAGGATTAAGAATAAACCTAAATAAAAACTTTTTTTTTTCAAATAGAACAAAACCATATATATTTGAAATTAATTAAAGAAGAAAAAAATAAAAAATTACCACTCATTTAGTAAAAAACTTCTTATTCTTATCGATAAATTAACATAATCATATATAGCGTTGATTTGATGCACAGATTTAATGGTTAAGAGGTTTACATAATTGTCAGAGTCAGGGAAGTCTGTTAATATAAAGTTATTTAATATGTGTGATCTGGAAGGTTCGAAGACTGGGCAAGAGAGAAGGAAGTAGAGTAAGGAATCTGGAACGTTGTTTTTACATAAGATGCATATATTGAGGCTGTCAAAAACATAGGTGCAGGAGTTGAAGTAAATAATAGACTTACTCAGCTTTGCCAATCTAAGCTGGGATATCAAACGAATTTTTTGGATTGAAACAAGCCAAGCTAAATGGTCTTCATCAATGCCCAAACTGCTTATGTGACGGTACAAAGTGTTATATCTACATCGATCCGTTACATATTCGATATCTTTAGATAATCAGTCGTTTCGAATTTTTTTTTCCAAATTTTTAATTTGAGATTTGAGAATAACGGGGTCTCCTTGAGAAAAATCTTCTAAAGCACTTATGGAACTCAAAATTGATTTAAACTGGGTGACCCAGTTGTATTTAATGTCATTAAACGGAAGAGTTTCTCTATATAGTAAAGCGTCAAAACAGATGCGAGGAAGGCGTGTTGAGGGCATCCCAAGTATATTTATAACAAGGGTTACTATACTTTTAAATTTTTTAGCCTTTAAAGTGACAAGTCCATATTCCAGGCGTACAAAACTGTTTGGTGTAAATTTACTGATATTATATATTCGTTTAATGAATTTCAACTGAATTTTCTCAATTTCATTATGGTAGTTAAATGCCCACAATTCTCCGGCGTATAGCAAAGTAGACGTGATTAAAGCATTCAGTAATTTAACTCTAACTTTTGTGTCTGAAGTACGAGACTTTATCAAAAGATTATGCACGCGGGTTATTGCCATATTAGCTTTTGCGGTGAAATATTTACAAGCCTGAAAAAACTTACCCGTTGAACTAAGAGGCAATCCTAAATAATTCGCGGAGTTTACTATTTCTATCGGATCACCAGCAAAAGACACTCCCCGAAACTTTTTTGGTCGTGTACTCTTGGAAAATTAAACAATTTTAGTTTTAGAGGAATTAACATACAGGGAATTTTCGTTGCAATATCTTTCCAAAATTAAAAGTTTTTCAATTACATCAGGTAGGGAACTTGCAAATAACACTATATCATCTGCATAAGACAGAAGAAGCAAGCGATTATTTTTGTTAATTGGAAAAAAGGAGGCGCCCTAGGATTCAAAAAACTGGACTATATCACTTATGTATAAGTTGAATAACAACGGTGATAAAGGTTCTCCCTGAAGCACACCAGACGTAACATCAAAATCAACAGTACTTCCAGCTTGAGTAGATACGCAGAGTTTAGCGTTATCATACAAACTTTTAATAATTTTAGTTATTTTTGAACCAATTCCCAATTTTATTAATTTAAGCCATAAGTTTTTGTGAGATATCAGATCGAAAGCCTTCCGGAAGTCTACAAAAATTGCAAAAAATGTTATATCATTTAATAAGCTGAGAGAGATGATTGTACTAAGAACAAACAGGTTATCAATGCAACCTCTTTTTGGCCGAAAACCATTTTGTTCCTCTCCTAATATTGAATTATTTTCAATCCAGGTATTCAATCTGTTTTGCAGTATTGAGGAAAACAACTTGGGAAGACTATTTAGCAATGCTATACCTCTATAATTCCTGGGGTCAGAAGCGTCTCCTTTCTTGTATAACATTTTCAAATCAATTAGGGCTCAACTCTCAGGTATTTTCCGAGTTCTTATTATCAAGTTGAACATATTCAGGATATAATGTTGCCAAGCAGGGGAGAGATTACCATAAAATTTATAGGGGATCAAGTCCCTGCCGGGAGCCTTGTTGACTTTACAATTGTTCAAAACCCGCTGAAGTTCAAGTAAAGATATTTCCTGCTCTAGTTCATTATTACAAAGCATAGCTCTAAGTTTCCCATGTTATAGCATTATTAACTTTTTGAAATTTAATCATTTTTAAAGATAAGGCAGTTTCCACTATTGCAGAGTTCAAGTTTTGATATAGCTCCTCACAACTGTTACTACGAAAGTATAAACGAGTGGAGTTTGCAATTGTATTACTAAATTCCTTCTTTAAATTGTCATTCCAGATAAATTTTGTCTGATATACTAATGAGGTACAGTCTGACTTTAACCTTAATTTATGAAGTATCTTTAATTTCAGTGAACAAGCGAGATGATCGCTTAAAAAATTCAAATTTTTAATTTCAAAACTTGAGATAACTTGTTTTGAGTAAAGGTTACACCATATTAAATCGATAATACTTGAACCCTGTTTAGAAAGAAAAGTGAATTGTGCAGGTGAATCCGTCGGCAAGCGCCCATTCAGGACAAACATTCCATTTTCCTCTATTAGCTCTACCAGCAATTTTCCTCGACTATTCACAGTTAGGTCTAAAGAATCACGGGTTGAAAAATATCAACGTCTAGATTATTTAAGGTACCAATTCTCGAGTTATAATCACCTCCCATTATAATTGGCATGTCTGAAAACCTAACCGTTAAATCTACGATAATCTCCGACAGAATGGAATGATAATAGTCATACTGATTAGAAGGCCTCCAGTATATCAATAATAATATAAAGCTATAATCCGGAGTTTTAATACTGAGAACAATAATCGTGGGATCTTTGTATCTTAAACTCGCAAGGTAACGGCAACATTTATTAATTAGTATCATTAGACCGCCACTTGGGCGTCCTAACGCTTTTTCTTTCACTGCATCTGACGAATGGCATTCAAAATTTTGCAAGAAACTGGGAAATTTGAATTTATCAGATGTGAGCCAGGTTTCAGTTAGACACAAAATATCTATTTGAGAAATACAAGCTTGTGAGTTTTTATCTAGATCAAATAATGACGAACATCCGCGAACATTCTGAAAAACGACATTTAAGTTATTATAATTAGAACTCAGATCAAAATCATGAATAATATTGTTAGTATTAATTTCACAATAAGAAAATTTATTATAAATACTTATTTCAGATTCTTGACTAAAAAATCCGTGATGTTTCTAGATGGGGTGAGGTTTTTTTTCTCCTTTCTCTTTCTTTTAATTCTTGATGATATATTTGAAGTATCAGAGTCATACAGATCATGATCTTCATCATCCGTAGTGCCACCACAAGGCTTCGGTAAGTCCTCTTTACTCCTTATAATCCTAGGTTTATCGTTACCATTAGCCTTAATCCATAACACACCATTGATGCATATATATACAAACATTAGCTTAGTATAATTTATATCTTCCACAGATTACAACACCTGTAAAAAGGTTCTATTGGCTAAAACTTGTGTGTTGTGCATGCGTAATATATGGCAAAATAGCACTTGCGCAGAAGGTAGAAATCCTATTTGTTATATAAGTAAAAAGTATTCTCATACATAGATTACAGCGCGTGCGTAGTAGATTTAGAAGTTTGAAACTTGCAATTCTAATGGCTGGCTAGTGTTTTGAGCGTATTAGATGGTGAAATCGGTTATTCGCTAGATCGATCACTGCGCATGCGTCGTAGATTTAGAAGACTGTAAATTGGCTGCGACGTCATAGGGTGAAAATAATAAGTTATAGATGGGCAGTTTTCTTTGGAGTTTGTCAGTTCTCGGGATGCGTGTATTGTGTTAAGATGTGAGCATCAGCAGCAGCAGGCAGTTGGATGGGGTAACTCTTTCTTCTTGGGAAATTTCGCCATCTTGCAGTGGACGCGTTGACATCGTTTTAGCGTGCTCTGTGTTTGTGCGGTTTTTTAAGTGGTTTATAGGCGGTATTTTATTGTGATTTTTTGTGAGCTTGTGTTTTTAAGGGTTATCTTTGCGTGTGTAAAGTTTCGTAATTATTGGTTGAGTGAAAATTGTGAAAGTAGTGAAAGTGTGATAGTAGGGTCTGGAACGTTCCAATGGATGCGGTTTTTTAAGCGGTTATAGGCGGTATTTTATCGTAATTTTTTGTGTGCGTGTGTTTTTAAGGGTTATCTTTGCGTGTGTAAAGTTTCGTAATTATTGGTTGGGTGAAGGGTGTGAAAGTGGGGAAGTGTGATGGTGGGGTCTGGAACGTTCCATTGGATCTGCTGTTGGCAGTTTTAAGGGCTAAATTCAGTTGGAATTTGTGCAGGTAATGGACGAGGCGTTAAGGAGACGTCAGTTAGATTCGATAGAGATAGGGCAGACGGCATGGGTGATAAGAATTGGCGGTCCAGTCCAGCCCGCCATAGTTACTTCAGTGATGAGTGTTAGTGAGACTGGAGGTGGCGCTGATACAAAGCATGTTACTGTTCAGTGGGAAGATGATCAGGGCACCACATTTGGTAAAACAGTACCTATCAATGATATATTCCCTCGCGCACCGGATATCCTTGAAAGGAAGTCGAACGGTGAGAGCGAGGCACCGATTACGAATAGTAAAGTAGAGAATAATGAGGTCGAAACTGACATCCCGACGGAGGGACATGAGCCCGTGTACAGCACGGTGCAACAAACGGTGCATAATATCGTCAGCAGACCGTGTGGGATATGTGGCCTGACGTTCAAGAATGAACGTGGTTTGAAGACCCATATTTCAAAGAAGCAAACGAAATGAAATTAGACGGTATACTAGAGAGGAAAACGCCTTCGGAAAAGAAAGAACAATTGATTAGCAAAAATATTAAAACTGAAGTGGATCAATGGGCAGCAAAGTTTAAAAGTATTTTGAAGAGTGGCTCCCGGTTTAGTCCAATCAATTTTGACGGAGTTATGTCCGAGTTCCTTAAGTTTCTATGTGAACCAAATAGTAATCTGCCAGGACTTAAGCATCCAGCCGTGCGCTACTACAAGATGCGGAAAAATAAAAAAGAGAACATGGCAAGTAAAGGAACTCGTTTAGCAAGCAATCCCCAAAGAGCAAATAAGGCTGCTAGGAGCCGGCGGCGTGAACAATATGACTATGAGGTAGCTCAATTTAATTACTACAATCGCCGGAGAAAAGTGGTGCAAAATGTCATGGATGCAGATGCTCCAAAGCAATGCCCTATTAGTATTAAAGAAATTGAAGCTCACTTCAAGAAAACCTTTGAAAATGCTAACGATAGAGTTCGAGAAGTATATGAAACTGCTCCAACATTTTCGGAGTTCACAAGTATACAGCTTCAATCGGTTCATAAATCCATTAAATCGACTTCCTTGGATACTTCCCCCGGACCTGACGGAGTGTTAATCCGTACAGTGAAATCGTTGGATATAGCGCATATTCTTAAGATTATCGCTGAGATTATGGTGCTAAAGTCCGTTGTCCCCTACCCTCTTCGCCAGGGACGCACTATTCTTGTTTATAAGGGAAAAGGCGAGGCCAACCAGATCTCCTCATGGCGGCCCATACCAGTCTATTCAATTATACGACGGATAATAGAGAAAGTATATGACACAGAATTGCGACGCCAGTTGAACTTTCACCCATGTCAGAGAGGGTTCATAAAGGGTCTTCCAGGATGCCACGTTAATGCTAGGATTATTGACGCCGTCCTAAAGTATGCAAAGGAGAAGAAAGAGAACAGTGTGGTCGCGTTTTTAGACGTTACCGGCGCCTTCGATAACGTTGGACATCGCCATGTGGTGAATTCTTTAGAGAGTAAAGGGGTTTCAACTGATTTGAAGAATATTATAGCAGCACTCCTTCAAAGTAATACAATAACGATAGGTACAGGCTTGGCGAAAACAAAGCCAATGGAGGTGAGAAGGGGCGTGCCGCAAGGAGGGCCACTCTCACCTACACTCTTTAACCTGGCCATTGACCACCTTTACCGCGAGATATGCAACCAAACGTTTGCCAGTCAATTCGGGTATAAGCTGCATGACAATAGAGTAATTCTGTCGGGCTTTGCCGATGATCAGGCGATTACTACTCATAATATCTGTGAAGCCCAACGTGTGATTGACATGGTACAGAAAATCTTAAGAGAAATAGGTCTGTCCGTGAATCCTGAGAAGAGTACGAGAATTGTCAGATTATCAAGGAAGTTTCAGAAGAGAGAGGTCCACAATCGACCAGATATTTGCTTTAAGGCAAGTCCAAGAAAAAATGAGAGAACATGGCATGACTGTCTGGATGTTTGATCGCGTATGATACCGTATTTTGGAACGAACTCGTACAAGCTCTGAAAGACATACTAATCCCGCCAAAACTAATAAGGCTTACTGAAATGACACTGCGAGGTTCTAGAGGACTAGTTATCTCCAGCGGGACTCTTTCAGACGCTTTCGATATCGGAAACGGGCTCAGGCAAGGAGATCCGATGCCGCCCCTCCTGTTTAACTGTCTGCTGCACAAGGTATGCAAGGGAGGGGGCTGGCTCAAGTGCTCGTCCAGTTTGATGATTGGCCGGTGGTGGGGGTAGGTGGGCGTGACCTAAGTGCTCGTCCAGATCGAAGATTGGTCGTTGGAATAGGGTGGGGGTAAATAGGCGTGGCCTAAGTGGTCGTCCAGATCGATGATTAGCCGACAGGGAAGTGGCGGGGGAAGGGGCGTGGCTTAGGAGCTCGTCGAGTTCGATGATTAACCGATAAAGATGGGGTGGGGATGGGGAGGAGGGGGTGGGGTCAAGGCCGTAACCAAATTGGGCCGGGGGTGAGAGGAAAGTTGCCCCTCAAAAAAGGTGTGCCAGAACCGCCATTTCTCCCCTACTTATGAAACAAAACAAAATATAAAATTTGCTGGACCCACTCTTAGTAGTTACATGAAAACAGTAGTATAGTTACATGTAAACAGTAAATATTACTTACATAAAGAGCTCAATAACCTCTAATGTCAACATATAATTTATAAATATTATTGAGTCAAATAGTGCATATATAGTTAGAGGATTGAACAGTTTTCGACTACTTTTTCTATATACTGTTATTATGTATTAATGTAACACTCTATGTCTAATAATCCGATTTCTACTTCAAATATGACCACAAATACTTTGAAGAGATATAGAAGCTCCCCAGAGGGTCTTGAACGATATTCCAAAAAGGTTTCCTCTAATTCGACCAGTATGGCAGAATCTAACCGCCCATTTTTAACTGGAACACTTCTGCAACCACAATCACCGAATCCTATTTTGATGAATCTCAATTAGATTCAAGATCAATTGATTCTCTATCATTCTTAATAGAGTCTAAAATTGTGACTTCTTTGTCAACCTTAATGGATTCAAAACTTTCGTCTTTTGCAGAAGGCTTTAAAAAGGATCTTCAGACTATTACAGACACTGTTACTTCCTTAAAAGAAGAAAATACTCATTTAAAAAAAGAAATTAACCTTCTTAAAACTGTGAATTTGGAAAATGAGAAATTGGAGATTAAATCTCGTAATAAAATCTTATTTTCAGAGGAATAACTAGAAGTGCAGATAAAAGTTATACTCAGTTGGCCAACGAAGTTTGTCAGGAAGTATTAAAAGTTGCTATTAATGTAGAAAATATACATGCCTTTCCACTCGGACCAGCCACTTCCACTAATAACCCTCTCTTGGTATCTTTTGTTCGTCAACAGGAAAAACTTGCTGTGCTGGGCTTAGGAAGGGGGGTTTTACACCAGATTGTTTTGAGTAGTTACTTAAGGTTTCTCTCGTACGATAGAATTTCTATTGAGGGGGTCCGCCACACGGCTCCCCCTTTGTGATAATGTCGCTAGTCCAAATGCCGTGCTGGGAAGTGAAAATGGCGCCCAGTTCTGGTGGCTGAGGTTGCGGTTGTGTTGTCCTTCATAGCAGAGGACGGGCTGTGGCACTTGGTTGGTTGCACCGAAGACTTAGTAGATGGTAAGATTTGTTGCTGTGGAAGAGCTGCTATGATCCCTGGATCTATAATGGCTGGCTGGCACCTGTCTATTGAGACTATTTTTGTTTTTCTTTCTATGTCCAGTTTGTATACTTTCCCCATCTGTCAAAGATCTGGTAAGGTCTTCTGTAGGGAGGCTTCAACAGTTTCTGGCACCTCTACCCATTCGAGGTGCCATGGCTAATACTTGCCGTTTTTAGAGATCGATGCCACCACTCTATCTGTTGCATTGTAGATGATCTGTTTTTTTTTTTATGTGCTTTGAGGAACCCATTTTTTTGTATGGTATGAGGGAGTATTTTTACTTACATAGGGTGAAACTTCCCTATGTTTCTAGAAATGGATTTTCTGTCGCAGAACCTCATTCAAGTCCAACCAGCGCGTCCTCGTCGCGGCTCTGGAAACATCTGCGCTCCACTTTTGTGGAAGCGTGGATGGGTAAGCTAGCGGGCGAACGCAGAGGGTAGACTTTGGGCTATTTGGAAACCTAGCACTCCCACGTACCTCAGCTACAATTACAGACTAACAAATGCAGCGGTGCCCGTCGGGAGTGTGACTTGGTAGAACTCTTCTGCCCTCAGTTTGGGTCGCCATAACTTATGTGCGGCCTGAATCTCTTGCAGCGAATTCTTTCGCTGCGGAGCCTCTTTGGGGGTTCATGCTGCATCACTTACACCTAAACGCCTTAACATCGTACACTTACACAATTACACTCTTACACGCCAGTGGCACTTGCTGGTGCCACCCACATGTTTGCCGTGTGTGGATACCTGTGTCGTGGGGAAGGGAAGTCCTGGTGGTTGAGGACGCAGGTTCTCGCTGGAGGCAAGTTCCCTCGGCGTGCCTTGCAGTCCAACATACCACTTTGGTTCCTGACTCCACTAAACAGGCGGCTAGAGCCTAACCCAGCTCTGGTCAATCGGCTAGCGTAAAGAACGCATGGGTGAGCTCCTGGGTCTTGTGGGCCTTGGCCCACAATCCCTGGGCGCTATATCTCTAAGGTAGCTCTGGCGCTTCTTCAAAGCGTCCCAAATTGTGAGGCTCCGTGGAGGGTGGAGAGCTCTGGTGATGAATTTCTAATTTTATTTATTATATGTTTTTAATTTTAAATTCGTCAGCCGGGGGCCCCTTAGAGGAGGGAGCCACCGGTGGTGGGGGTAATTCCTCTGTACATCCAGAGTCGGGTGACCAGGGCCTGGATGCACTAATGGGTGGGAATCTGGAAAAATATCCAGAGGCAGGGAAGGCTTGCTTCTGGAGGAGAACGTGTCCGGAGGAGCGGTCCTGCGGCGATTTCTGAAACGTGGTCAAAGGTAAAAGGAGAGATATGTAAGGCAGGTATTTTTATTTTATTTATTTATTTACATTTTTTTTTTTTCTCATCTAAGGTGGATACATCTTCAGGGTCCCATCTCCTTCCATCCACCAAAGACGAAGCAGCATTTAAACCAATATTATCCGGGAAGTGAGTATCAAGCAAAAGCTGTAGTGTCTCCTCCCCCCCCCCCTGTAAAGGAACCATCAGGGTATCGTAAGGTACCTAACTGACTGTCCCTATCCTTACTAAGAATCCGAACCAATCTAGATGATTCCTGGAACGAATTTATATCGTCACAAAAGGATCTCCAGGAATTCCTTTTGGCTCTCCTTAGAGCATATTTATATGCTCTTTTAATGTTGTTATAACTATCCCATGATTCCGAGGAATCAGCAAGGACAGCCTTCCTGTATGAGCCCCTTACGTGTCTCCTTAGGTTTTCCAACGAAGAGGACCACCAGGGGTTCTTACTACCCTTAACCACCTTGGGAGGACACAGGACTCCTCAAATGAGGATCTAATGTGTTCATGAAGAATACCAGCCTCCCTTTCCAATTCCTCTATACCATCAGGGGCTTCTGATTGGATAGTCAGTTTAACTTCAATAATTCTGTAATATAAACCCCAATCCGCCCTCCTAGGATTCCTATAGCTAGCCAGGGTAATTGGATCAATCCCCAGACTAAACCTAATCATCCTGTGATCGGAGATGGATGCCTCAGGACTCACCCTCCAATCCTTAATCAGACCACTAAAATTCCTAGAAGCAAGGGAAATATCAATAACCTGTCTTCTAATCCTAGTAACAAAAGTGGGTTCAGTACCCCTATTCAGGACCTCTAATCGCGTGCCCACCAGGAAATCCATGAGAGCGCGACCCCTACCTTGGAGCTGCTGCCCCAGACAACATGATGCGCATTCGCGTCACATCCTATTATAATAGGTATGTCATTGGCCTCCGAATACTGAACCAAACCCACTAGCTCCTGAGGAGGAGGAGAGAGGCCATCATAGGGGAAGTAAGCCGAAGCCACAACTACGTCGCGACGACGCCCACCAACCCCCAGACCAACCCTCACCGCCACCAAGTCCCGAGAGCAGAACTGTCGAAGCAGAACAGCGTCGACACTCCGACTGGCAAAAATACATGCCCTAGGAATGCCCCCTACATCCGCCACGAACAGTCTGCCGTCAACCACACTCAATCCTCGAACCAAACCTTTAAAGGCATCAGGTTCTTGTATTAGAATAAAATATGTATGCAACTTAGCAATACAACGACATAAGTTAGCCGTTGCATCTTTGCTATGTTGCAAGTTAACCTGAACCATTTCTACCCTGTCAATCATAGTAATAAGTCAGCTAATGTAAGAAATGGATCTTCTCACAAACTTGATAGCAGGCAGGAAAAAAAAAAAAAATGTAAATAAATAAATAAAATAAAAATACCTGAATTAAAAGATAAACTGACTATCCAATCAGAAGCCCCTGATGGTATAGAGGAATTGGAAAGGGAGGCTGGTATTCTTCATGAACACATTAGATCCTCATTTGAGGAGTCCTGTGTCCTCCCAAGGTGGTTAAGGGTAGTAAGAACCCCTGGTGGTCCTCTTCGTTGGAAAACCTAAGGAGACACGTAAGGGGCTCATACAGGAAGGCTGTCCTTGCTGATTCCTCGGAATCATGGGATAGTTATAACAACATTAAAAGAGCATATAAATATGCTCTAAGGAGAGCCAAAAGGAATTCCTGGAGATCCTTTTGTGACGATATAAATTCGTTCCAGGAATCATCTAGATTGGTTCGGATTCTTAGTAAGGATAGGGACAGTCAGTTAGGTACCTTACGATACCCTGATGGTTCCTTTACAGGGGGGGGGAGGAGACACTACAGCTTTTGCTTGATACTCACTTCCCGGATAATATTGGTTTAAATGCTGCTTCGTCTTTGGTGGATGGAAGGAGATGGGACCCTGAAGATGTATCCACCTTAGATGAGAAAAAAAAAAAATGTAAATAAATAAATAAAATAAAAATACCTGCCTTACATATCTCTCCTTTTACCTTTGACCACGTTTCAGAAATCGCCGCAGGACCGCTCCTCCGGACACGTTCTCCTCCAGAAGCAAGCCTTCCCTGCCTCTGGATATTTTTCCAGATTCCCACCCATTAGTGCATCCAGGCCCTGGTCACCCGACTCTGGATGTACAGAGGAATTACCCCCACCACCGGTGGCCCCCTCCTCTAAGGGGCCCCCGGCTGACGAATTTAAAATTAAAAACATATAATAATAAAATTAAAAATTCATCTCCAGAGCTCTCCACCCTCCACGGAGCCTCACAATTTGGGACGCTTTGAAGAAGCGCCAGAGCTACCCTAGAGATATAGCGCCCAGGGATTGTGAACCATGGCCCACAATACCCGGGAGCTCACCCATGCGTTCTTTACGCTAGCCGATTGACCAGAACTGGGTTAGGCTCTGGCCGCCTGTTTAGTGGAGTCAGGAACCAAAGTGGTGTGTTGGACTGCAAGGCACGCCGTGGGAACTTGCCTCCAGCAAGGACCTGCGTCCTCAACCACCAGGACTTCCCTTCCCCAAGACACAGGTATCCACACACGGCAAACATGTGGGTGGCGCCAGCACGTGCCACTGGCGTGTAGGAATGTAATTTTGAAGGTTTACGATGTTAAGACGTTTAGGTGTAAGTGATGCAGCATGAACCCCCACAAAGGCTCCGCAGCGAAAGAATTCGCTGCAAGAGATTCAGGCCGCACATAAGTTATGGCGACCCAAACAGAGGGCAGAAATGTTTCTACCAACTCACACTCCTGACAGGGCACCGCTGCATTTGTTAGTCTGTAATTGTAGCTGAGGTACGTGGGAGTGCTAGGTTCCCAAATAGCCCAAAGGCTACCCTCTGCGTTCGCCCACCAGCTTGGCCATCCACGCTTCCACAAAAGTGGAGCGCAGATGTTTCCAGAGCCGCGACGAGGACGCGCTGGTTGGACTTGAATGAGGTTCTGCGACAGAAAATCCATTTCTAGAAACATAGGGAAGTTTCACCCTATGTAAGTAAAAATACTCCCTCATACCATACAAAAAAATGGGTTCCTCAAAGCACATAAAAAAAAAAACAGATCATCTACAATGCAACAGATAGAGTGGTGGCATCGATCTCTAAAAACGGCAAGTATTAGCCATGGCACCTCGAATGGGTAGAGGTGCCAGAAACTGTTGAAGCCTCCCTACAGAAGACCTTACCAGATCTTTGACAGATGGGGAAAGTATACAAACTGGACATAGAAAGAAAAACAAAAATAGTCTCAATAGACAGGTGCCAGCCAGCCATTATAGATCCAGGGATCATAGCAGCTCTTCCACAGCAACAAATCTTACCATCTACTAAGTCTTCGGTGCAACCAACCAAGTGCCACAGCCCGTCCTCTGCTATGAAGGACAATACAACCGCAACCTCAGTCACCAGAACTGGGCGCCATTTTCACTTCCCAGCACGGCATTTGGACTAGCGACATTATCACAAAGGGGGAGCCGTGTGGCGGACCCCCTCAATAGAAATTTTATCGTACGAGAGAAACCTTAAGTAACTACTCAAAATAATCTAGTGTAAAACACTCGCACATTTTTTTTACTGCAGTTTACAGAAGACAAACAACATATTACAAATACAACTATACAAATTTTATAGTAAATGTACCAAATTTAATGAAATTCGTCGGTGCTTATCGAAAATCGCGAAAACTGAAAAAACTGTTCAATAAAAACGGGCTTGTGCTTTACTAATTTTTTAGAAACTCGGAAGTTTGGCAATTTATTTATTTCTAATGAATTTCGTTTAGATGGTAGAATTGTAGGATCACCTACATAGCACTTTAAACGAAAACATAACCCCACTCCTCCCCAAAAAAACCCTCAAATGACTTTACCCAGAGAAATGTTTCAAATAAAAGTTGTAGCTCATTATATGTGTAGTTGATATACTAAGTTAAAGAAAATCGTTGGGGCCGTTTTCTAGAAAATCACAAAAACTGGAAAAACTGGTTAGCAAAATGGCAGTTCCGGTTGAACGATTTTTACGAAAAGCTTATTTTCAGGTCTCTGGTGGCACTTTAACGAAATATAAAGTTTGAACATTCTGCGATTTTTTGTTTTTGAGATGTACTGTCTCACAAATTCTCTCTCTCACACACACACACACACACGCGCTCAGACATTCGGACCAATTGCTAAAAACCACATTTTTGAACACAGGGACCTCAAAACGGATATATCCGGAGAAAACTCGATTTCGAAAATTTGATACATTATAGTACTTGCTCTTACTGCAGTTAGAGAAAGTAAAAAGTTACTACCACTACCAGGTTTACTTACTCGAGCTCGAAGTATAGTTTTTCAGTTCACGGCCATTATTCAACTTAATATAGTTTTCATGTGAGTATGTTTATGTGGTAACTATTATTATTAAACTCACCTAATTTCAATCTTATTTTTAATACACCCACAAGAATAGTAATCATCAAATGTCCTTCACTCGCCATGCATCCGCTCGGATAAGATCCTTTACTTAAAACCATCATTGTTAAATTAAACATTCACACTGAAACTTTAAATTAAAAAATATAAATTGTTGTATATAAAATCTTATTAGCATTTACGGTTAACAATAAACAGTAAATACCTATTTTTACCCTCTGCCCAAACGGAATTAAATTTATGAGAAAAACTGAAGTGATTAATCGAAGTTGTATTTAATAATGCGTATGCTCTGCTGCAGTCGCTCACCATGCCTGGACTGACTTGTGTAGTAAAACACATATCTTCCTTTGATAAGGTTTCTTTCTAACCATCTGGATCGGGATTCTCTTTAGCATGGAAACGTGAAATGAGCATAGTCTTCTACTTCATAATGATTGAATTACTGCGTGCCCGGCTAACGCGGCTTCCTGAACATTAAAATCCGACGAATATGAACCATTTTCTGAGAATAAGTCAACCAGTTGTTTGATAACAGCAATGAAAAGAGTTGTTGGCCTTGGTTTAGAAGTTATTGTTAAATATGTCATAAAATCAGTTATCCTGAAGATTTTTTTAGTCGATTTATTCTATACATACAGCGTTGAGGAAGAGGCATTTTTTTATAACATTTATTTGATAGGTAAAAGATATTGAATTTTATTTTTTAGTAAAATAACTTCATTGGAAATCTGCGAAGATAGATTTTATAAAATACCATAATGGGAACTGATGGAGAAAGAGCTGCATTAGTAAGTGGTAGAAATCTTTACACTGAAGAAGTAGGCGGTGCAAAAGTGGGTGACAGAGCAATTGGAGGAGTTGATGAAGAAGATATTGAAGCAGACAGCCAAGTGGCCGAAGGGTTACCAGCTATTTCCAGTCAACCACATCCTCACAACATACTTGGTCAATTCCATGAGGATGCACTTACTCAAGTAAGTGAAAGTTATTTCATTTGTGGTTTTAACTATATATAAATTCTAATTCAATTCAAACTTACTTGAAATATGATCTGATAGTATTGGTTACATACGATTAGATGCTAGATGTGTAAATATAGATAGTGTAGAGCCAAATATATTTAAACCCTCACTTGAGTTTGGAACTCCGTACTGTGCGGCTGTCTCTAAGCTCCACTGAGATCAAAGTTTACTTTCTAGAGTTACTTCACATCTGTACATACCTATCTCTTTTATAGTTAATTTTTTTAGTTTCATATCTCGTTTTTTAACTTCTCTTTTTTTTTCCTTCGAATTTGTTAAATAATTTTGTATGTTATATTTTTTAAATAGTGTGTAAGTAGAAAGTTTTTTTTTGTAAATGCTACTAAAAATGGGGGAAAATAGAGGGGGAAACCCCCGATATTAATATGAGTTCAAATAAAAATTTAAAAGATTGACAATATATTTGAAATAATATAATAGAAAAAGTATATTTCATTCCCGGAGATTTGGGCCCATTCCAGGTATTTATTGAAAGTAAAAGTTCTGGTGAGGGTATTGGGAGATTCATCCCATGAAAATTGGAGAATTAATATTCAGTATCACAAAAATATAAATAATGATGTAGTAGAAATTAATGAAAGTGGAAATAGGGTGAAAGAAAGTATTAAAAATGGTAATAGCGCCAATACATTGATTGACTCTCAGAAATTTAAAAAATTAAGTTTTGAAGAATATATTCCACAGTACCTAGTCGGAAGGCAGGGTGTGATATTCAGAAGAGGCAATTAATAATTCTTTAATTTATCGTTTGGGAGCTGATATCACATTAATGAGAGTTAGAAGGTTTATCAAAAGGGTAAAAAATGAAAAGGGAGAAATTCCGTTAACCCTATGACAGTAGTACTTTTAACATTTAGGGGCCAGGTATTACCCCAATCAGTATATTTATATTATACGAAATGTGAGGTAGGACCTTACAACAAAAGGTGGTACAACGCTATAAATATACCACACGCCATAAATATGGGCATGTGAGTGCATAATGTAAAGGAAAATTAAGATGTGGTCCTGTTCTGGGGAGCATGAGCAAAAAGATTGTACAAGCTCAGATAATAATACGTGGGTTCATTGTGGGAACAACCATTCGCCTATGGACCTCAAACTGTGTCCAGAATTTAAAAAACAATAAAGGAAATTATGCCTCATGAAAACATTTCTTATAGGGAAGCAAAGGGTAGGATGTTAAAATACTAATATGTTGAAAAGGTCCCTAAACAACCCTGCGACTGAACAGTGTATCACTATTTATGTCAGTATCCCCGCTTCGCTGGTACTAGGTTTCGTGCATTTGGAAGGGCATCACTCTCGCGGGATTGCCTGGGAGAGTTGGAGCTGAAAGTTATTTTAGGATATTGTAGACAAACCAGCAGGCTACCGGGGGAGATTAACTAGGGGGATGATTTGGGGGGGGGAATGGGGGGATAAAAGCTACATAGGCTTAGGTTCAATGCCGATAGGCACCCAGATTTAATAATATGTTAAAAACCCCAATTCCAGAGAAGAATTTCGCTCTTTATACAAACCTGAGACCAATAAACCGATTAATTTCAGTTATTGAAAAAACTCCTTAAACGAATGCGACAGCACTCTCCTCCTAAAGCCCATTTTTCTAATATAGAAATTAGAAATGAATTAATAAATGTAGGGACTCCTAAAAATATAACTGGAATTAAATTCTACCCTCATCGGCCACAATATTTAAAATTACCTACAAACGAAAATAGTTCTGATGCAATTTCTATTGATAAAGAGAGAATTTTAGATGTCATTCTCACTGTAATAAACAACATTAAATCTAGAATTCATACAGGTATCTCTGAGCACGAAATGATAGGCTTAATTAAAGATAGGCTAGACAGTATTGTGACATAATTTTATTAAATATGTAGAAAATTAAACGTTCTTCAATTGAACGCAAGGTCAGCTATTGCGAACAAAGATAATTCAAATTATTTTTAAAAATTCGCAATATTCATCTAGCATTAATATGTGAAAAAACATGGTTTAAGCCAGGTTCAGATGTAAAATTTACAGGGTATAAAGTTATTAGAAAAGATCGTATAGATGGTAAGAGTGGGTAGCCATTCTAATTCACAATCAGTTACCTTGCAATGAATTAAACAATGTTTACAATATTCCTGGTGTCATGAAGACAGCGATAGATATCCAATAAACCAAAACAAAAGATTATCAATAGTAAGTTTATACAATTCTCCAACCTACAGAATTTGCATTATGAATGGGACAAAATGATTAGGAGTATTAGAAAGCCCTTTATTATTGCTGGGACTTCAATGTACTCAACTGACATTGGCTCTTCTTTTACAGACTCCGAAGTTCCCATACTTTTAGATGTGGTGCATCATAATGGTTTAGTTTATTTAAACGATGGCAGCGCCGCACTTGTCACTAGAGTGAATCAGGTACATAAATCAGCAATAGATTTGACTTTTTGCACAACAGACATTGCTGTTAACTTTAACTGGAATGTTCTAGACCAGTGCTCCGCAATCTTTTCTTGCCCTCGGCAAGCAAACTTCTTCCCCAAATTTCGCGGCACACCAAAAGTAAATATGTATAATACAAAATAGAATGCATAAGTATTACATAATTTTTCATCCGTCCGTCCAAACTTTCTTTAATTTTGATACCTATCATTAATTCGAATGATTCCAATACTTCGATTATAACTTGAATTCAGAATTCTATGCCCATCGCTAACATATTTGTACCATTTAGTTTGATCTTCAACACTTAATTTGGCTAAAACTGGAATGAGTAATCTGTTTAATCGTTCCACTTGTCCATAAGCCTTGGAGCCTGGTGGTTAAATGATATAAGTACATACTTTTCTTCCGCACTCTCTCAACAAACACACTCACAAGCCCCTTACATAATCGCTCATGCTATAATACTATAAACATACAACATACATCTCACTACTTACTTTACATTGATGGCAGCGGCGGGATATTATCAACCTATCAACCAGAATCCACAAATTAACAAGTATGTACAACTTTCATTGAACTAATTCAAAAATTATCCATGAACAATTTTATTGCTTTTCTTTTCAATTATTTTCTCAGTGGAAATATCTTAAATATTTCCCATAATTGAATTTTCAATTGAATTTCATTTTTAAATTTTTGTATTTGTACCCTGCACACTTATCCCTTGTGAATTTTGAACTTACGAGTGTCCTTAATAGATCGGAAATTGTTAGGATATTACGCGAGCATAACCTCTCTGTAAGTAGCAACTTATTTCAATAAATTTCGCAAACGCCCTGAAAAATATAATCTTTCCCCATATAATTCACTCATTTCCAAAATGTACAAGATTAAAGGACAGGAAATGAATATCGACGCCGCTGTTGAATACCTGCTTGCTTAGCAGCAATTAGCCAATCCTGCAGCCCCCGTAGCAATCAACCTGGTAGCCATTAAGAAACTTACAATTAATTAATAGTTTGCCCATCTTCGATAGCGAAAATTCAGTTAGTGTTTCCAATTTCTTAGACCAAATTAGTCATTGCGCTAGGCTTTCTAACTGGGATGACGTTGCAAAATTAGAAATCCTTGCACTTAGGCTCTCAGGTTCAGAAAAATATTTTATGATACCCAGAAAGCCGAACTAGAACGCCAAGGTACAATTATAAAGTATCCTCTAATTTCAGGACGTCTTCTAGCTAGATTTCGTAAGGAAACCATCTAGTCTTCCTACAACAGATGACTAACATCCAGTCTCTCCCACGGAGTCATAGAAACATTCGCGGATAGAGTTAGACACATTCACTCCGCCATTAGCTTAAAAGCTTAGTATAACCCTCTCGAGGCCTTACAAACAATTTTAGATGAACACTGATGCTTTCCTGAAGTCGCCTCCTCAACCGCTTCGTGAAGAGGTACGAACAAAGCTATCCCAAAAACTAGATGAAGCCCTTTCATATGCCACGGCTCTAAAGGAAGTGCAGGCTTCGGAAACCAACCCCACCGTTTTCGCAGTCACCTCGAAAACTTCTACGCCTCGCACACCTCCGTCTCCCTATCGTTTTTGCGGACAAGTGCATTTCCATGCAAAATGTCCACATCGAAATAAAAATCAGAAACCACCATTAAAATCACTCCACTCGTCGAGTTTTTAATGTAGTGAAAAATGGGCCCTGCCGCCACTGTTCCGGTCCACATTTTCCGGCACAAAAGTTCTCGGCGAAAACCCCGCACGAACTATGGCAAAAAACCCAAAAATTTTAATATTTTTAACAATTTTACTAAAAATTTTAATCGACGAGTAGATAATAATAATCGCTATAATAATAATAATAATAATAATCATCATCATCATCGTCATCATCATCATCATAATAAGGTCAGAAAGTTTTCCGCAGATATCTCTATGACGTTCGGACTTGATTAGTGTCGCACTCAAACGATCCTATGCGGCAAAATAATACCCACTCCTAATCAGGTCGATGACCATAGGTAATTCGAAGCCATGGCAGAACAGAAATGTACAGATACCTCGGGATGCAGCAAGCGAGAGCAATAGAACACAAAGTGGTTAATCAGCTTGTGATTGACAAGTTCAAAAAGCGTCTTCACTTGACAGCTAAGACAGGTCGCCGAAGTGGCAATTTAACCCGGGCTATCAACTCGTACTGCGTTCCGGTTTTGTCATATACGTTTGGGGTGATAAAGTGGTCGGCCACAGAATTGGGGGGAGCTGTGCAGTAATGGCGGCTGATAAGGGGTATACGCCTTTAAATTTACACAGGGCGTCATCGTGGGTGCAGGAGGTTCAGGACTCTAACACCAACATGGCCGCAGCATGGCGTGCAAAGGCCTTACATGGGTAATACCCCGCAGCGCTGGATGGTGACGCCATAGACAAAGAGGCATCAGTGATGTGGCTCACCGGTGGGCAACTTTACTCAAAAACTGAGGGGACTGTATTATAGAAGATGTCAGTGCCTGGATATCAAGTTCAGATTATGTCACTCTGCCCCAAAGACAATCCACCACCTTCTTTCTGCTTGTCCAATGTTGGCACAGACGGAGTACTTCAAGAGGCACAATAGCATGGCTAAGATCCTGCACCGGGAGTTGACATTGGAGTTAGGTATGCGTTTAGTCATCCCACCCTACTACAGTATGTTCCCGAGCCGGTACTAGAAGCGGGCACACGCTATATTGGGATCTAGTGATGCTCACGGATCACACAGTAGAGGGCACCCGACTTCACTTGATATTGTGTGGCACAATAACAGTGAGGGTAAGGTATACATAATAGTCACAGTCCCGGACTCAGCTAATGTTGTGCGGGCCTTCAATGAGAAACTGATTAAGCACAGGCCACTGGCAGCTGAGGTTGCTTCTCTTTGGAGAGGCGTTGAGTCTGTTGACATTCTGCCGATTGTCATCTCTGCAGTTGGTGTAATACCAGGGTGGACTACTCAAACTTGAGATTAATTGAAAGACGCTGGCTTTAATGCAGCAAGCTGTAATCCTCCATTCTTGTAGGATCATCAGGGAGATTTTGCTGCAGGGGAAGGACGAGCCGCGGCCGCTGGACCACTAATGATGATGGCCAAGCAGTGGCGGCTCCTGACTTGGATATGTGGGGGTTCAACTTTTTTTTTTAATTCATTACGTATCATTATTAGTAGCTTGGCTAGATAGAAATCATGAAGTGAGCCAGGAGCCAGGTAAAAACTTGCATCGCTCCCCTACAATTGAATATGTTATTAACAATAAATCGGTCACTATGCACCCAGAAAAGAACTGTGAAAAAAAGAGTTGTACCGTTTGAGTTCGAAAATTAAGTGGTTAACTTAATGGAAATTTTTATTATCTAAATAAAGTGTTTCGGTTCAAAAGAAATGTCAATGAGTTAGCATCGATTCTTTGCTGGGACATATATCTTAGTGATGTTTGAAGTACCAATTTTTTTTTTTTTTTTTGAGAGGAGGAAAAAATGCCTGCGCACCTTCCGACTTCATCGGGTGTGTGGGGCCTGCCCCCACTAAAAAAACCCCCTCATCAAACGGGCGTAGTCTCCGACCCGGAACCGCCTCACGGCATTACTTCGGGTGGACGCCCCATAACTTCTTCTCATCTACCTGCCTACACCATACCTTTCCAAATCTCTTCTTTTCTTTATTAAAATTGTATGTACCGTATTCGTGATATGGTTCCAATTATTAACCTCCATTAACATCTTTTCTGATAAATTATCTGGGGAGAGCTGTCCAACGGTCTCGTGGAGGTTTGCTCTGCTTTCTCTCCATTTAACGCATTCAAAAAAAGTATGGAAAGCATCATCGGTTGTTGAGTCACCGTATATGCAAGCTCCGGAGTTCCTTTTGCCTATACGTTGGAGATAGGCAGCAAAATACCCATGTCCAGAGAGAAGCTGGGTCAAATAAAAATCTACTTCGCCATGCTTCCTTGAGACCCAGATGACAGGATCAGGAATGATTCTGGCGGTCCATCTGCTACGATTTTCATCTCTCCATCGCGTCCTCCATGCTTCATTGAGCCAAACAGCAGCCTGCTTCTTGGCCTCGGAGCCTTCCAGGTCTCGCTGGTAAATATACCTGATCTGCCTTGCTCTTGCCATCAAGTCTATCGGCACAACTCCTGCAATTACCATAGCCGCTACCCCTGAGACCGTTCGGTACGCACTGTAATCCTTAGGGCTCCACGCCTCTGAACTCTGAGCAATATTTTCTGGTACCTGGCGATTTCCATCTTCTCGGCCCAAATCTCACAGCCGTACAACATAATTGAATTCACTGTGGACATCAGCAGTCTTCTTTTGGTCGAGCAGGGCCCTCTGTTGTTACTCATAACTCTGCTCAACGCGGCAACTGTCCTTTCAGCTTTTGATGCTACGGTTTTGAGATGTTCTCTGAACGAAAGCCTTGAGTCAAGATGAAGACCTAAATATTTAACCGTTTTCTTGGTACTGATCACTAATGGATCGACCACCATCGGTATCTCTATCTCTATATGTCTTCTCGTGACAAGCAAAATCTCCGTCTTTTCCGTAGCAAGTTCTAGACCATGTTCGTCTAACCAACCTTTTATTCGCCGCATCACCTGGTTCAGTCTAAGTTGCGCTATGTCGATATCCCTTGCTGAAATTACAGCAATAATATCATCAGCATAACCTACTAAGTGCGTGCCGAGTGGCATTTCCATTCGAAGTATACCATCGTACATAGCATTCCATAGCTCTGGGCCCAATACGGATCCTTGCGCAACACCACCTGTGCTCTCTAACTGCCATCGACCGTCACTAGACTCACCTATAAGCTTTCTCTTCCAGAGATAGCTGTCTATTAGCCTAAGAAGGTATTTTGGTATTCGGAATTCTCTTTCCAGAGCCTTTAGCATGTCAGGCCACCTCGCCGAGTTAAAAGCATTCCTCACGTCGAGGGTCGCTAGTAATACAATCGGCCTTGGATGTTGTCCACTTTGGGTAATCGCGCGGGCGGCACTCACTACCTCTTCAATCGCGTTTATTGTAGACCGGCCTCTTCTAAATCCATGTTGATGTTCAGAGAGGTCGCCAGCACTCCTAATCGCGTCGCATAATCGGGGTTTGATCATTCTTTCCAAAAGCTTGCCGGCTGTATCTAAAAGGCACAGTGGCCTATATGAAGAGGGTGATTTCATATCTCCCTTTCCTTTGCTTATTAGCACCAAGGTTTGTGTCTTCCAAGCCTTCGGGAACGTACCTTTCAATAGACATCGGTTGTACACCCTCAGCATCATCTGGGGACAAACATTAGCCGCCAGTTTAAGAATCTCGGCAGGAATTCCGTCTGGTCCAGGTGCTTTATTATTCTTCAGTAAACCCACAGCATTAATCATTTCTTCTGAAGTAAACAGGGGTACAGACTCCGTGGGGTGCACTTCTTGCAAGCGGGATCTCCCAGGTCGAGTTGGAAACAGTTTAGTGACAATATCCTTCGTCTGACTAGCGCCCAATTTTGGGGTCGGCTTCTGATTACCAAATTTGCGCATTGCAATTTTGTATCCCCTACCCCAAGGATCCAAGTCAATCTCTCTGCATAATTCCTCCCATTTGAGACGCTTACTAATTCTGATGGCGTGTTTTAGTTCTCTTCTGAAGGCTTTATAATCGTTTAGCTCTGGTATAGTGCAACCACTGTTTCTTCTTCTAGCTCTGGTTACCCTTCGTCTTATCCTAAAACATTTACGCCTTAATCGAGCAATTTCGTCTGTCCACCAGTATGCTGGTGCTCTATTAGCTCGAAACCCAGTTTTCCTTGGCATTGCCGCATCGCAGGCTCTCTGAATTCCAAGTATCATAGTGTCCGCGAGACTTTCGGCAGATCCATGTTTCTCATCTTGGCACGTTGTATCATGCTCCAGCATCAATGTAAAAGCTGCTACATCTAATTTTGCCAGGTTTCACCGTAGCTTTTTTGATCCTATCCGTAAATTATTATCCCTATCAGATCCGGAGCTTGATAAAAATTCAAAAAAGAGATACTGATGATCGCTTCCTGTATATTCATTCAAAACACTCCAGTCTTTTATTCGGCACATCTTATTTTCAGATACCAGAGTAATATCTGGAATAGATCCTTTCTGTACAGGTCTTCTAAACGTTGGGGTATTACCAATGTTTGCCACCTCCAGCCTCTGTCTCGCCATCATATCCAAAATAGAACTACCTCTGCTATCCAGATTAGGCATCCCCCAATTCGGGGCTCTGGCATTAAAATCTCCTGCGACTACCACATGTCCTTTCCACGATTGGATCGTGTCTTCCAGTTCGTCAATCTTAACCCGAAATGTTTGGATACCTTCGCTTGGAGTGTAATAACAGCTAACAAAATAGGTATTATCACATTTGATCCAAACAAAGCCTCGCCCTATTCCCGAGTCTTCTATAAATACCTTCCTGGTGCCAGGTACCCAGATAGCTGCTGTATGCAGAGTATCTGTATACCAAGTTGGACTGTCGCGGTCTTTGTATTGCTCACTGATAATGAATAAATCAATCTCCCTTTCTACGCTAATTTGATCTAATAGCGCATCCGCCACAAAGCTCCTATGCACATTTCCCTGCAGCACCCTCATTCCTCTTTAGTTTTCCGGGCATTCTCCAACGCTTTTCGAAAAATAGCACAGTTTCTGGAACCAGCAGCGTGCTTCAAAAATTTTTTGTCTCTTCCATAGCCTTCACAAAGGAAACATTTTGGTTCCGACTTACACTCTTTCTTAAAATGACCGATCTCTCCACAGTGAACGCATATTCCCTCTGATCGCCTATTTGGGCCCTTGCACTCGTTCTGCCGGTGTCCATAATCAAAGCATGCATAACACCTCACAACAACTGTTCTTTTCCTCACTCTACAATTTATCCAGCCAATTCTAATTCTGCCCTTCATTAGAAGCTCCTCTGCCTTATGTTCATTAATGGTTACAATCGCTGTCCTCTGCTCTCTTACATTAGCTTTGGTAACAAAGACCCACGCGTCCTTCACAGTATCACCTAAGTCTCTAATCATAGCTACTCGCACTTCATCTTCATTAGTATAGCTATCTAGGTCCCTAATTTCTAGGGTCACCTTTGGTTCTAAATCCCTAATGATGGCTTCTTCACCCAATGCAGTTTTCAAGGCTTCCTTAAGAACAACTTTGTTCTTAGTTTCTGGACCTAATTCTAATAACACCTCACCAGCTCTTGTTTGTCTGATTGCTCTTACTTCCACTCCTGAGTCTTCCGGGTTTATTCTCTTACGGATCTCACCTAAGACCTCAGCATATGTTCTATTCCCAACAGGCTTTATGGCAAGGGCTTCCGGTCTTGGGGGTCTCTTCCTTTTTTTGTTCCGTGTTTTCTCTTTCCTTGACATCCTCTTTGCCATAGGAGAGTCTTTTCCC
This sequence comes from Triatoma infestans, assembly GCA_011037195.1. Taxonomy (NCBI): domain Eukaryota; kingdom Metazoa; phylum Arthropoda; class Insecta; order Hemiptera; family Reduviidae; genus Triatoma; species Triatoma infestans. The sequence continues at coordinate 38,908 of JAAEAF010013559.1, read as the reverse complement.
ACTTCTGGGGCTATGTCTATCTTTCTTTTTGCCTCTGGTATACTCCTACTATCTCTACTTATTTCTCTATTCCTCTCCCTGAATTCCTTCCTACGACTTTACCTTCTACAGGTTCTGCACACCTTTTTCCAACTAAGTTCATCTTCGTCCCTACCTACCTCAGACTCCTCGACTAAAGGTAGTTGTTCCACCTCAGGTGTTGGAAGCTGAGCTTTCCCGCCAGTAGTTGATATTACTCTATCGTCAATCTTTTTGATATGCTTATCTTTCTCACTTATTTTTTCTTTTTCTTCTCCTTTTATTTTCTCTTCTCCATCACCTTTCCCTTTTGAATGAGCTTTTCTCCCATCCTATGGTCTAGCTCTTTCAGTTTCTTTTAGATCAGGAGTCTGTGTGGCACGAGACTGACCCAGTTTCTGCTGCGGTTTCCGTTCCAAACTTTTCCATTCCTTTCTACTCTTTTCCATGGCCTCCAAGGCGTCCTCCAATTCTATTAAACCTTTTTTAATGTCTACGCTTATATTCTTCTGACTCGTAGAAGCAGCTATCATCTTCTTCAGCGCGATTTTGCATCTGATAATTTGGTGCTCTTCTTGGTGTCGGTATCTTGCGATTTTATCCGATATCGGGCTATTCTTTCGTTCTTCGTGAACTGAAGCGCTTTCCTCTCCTCTACCTGCCTCGTCATCACGTTTTACTGAAGGAGGTGTCCTTAATATTTTGGTCCTCCTCATAAAGGGACTCTCCTCTTGCTCTACCCTTGTAGCATTAGATGCTGCAGGAGCCAAGTGGCCCACCCCTACAGCACTGCAGTAGCTGGCTAACGACGCCCCGGAGCCTGCTTTCGCACTCCCGTCGGCCGCCGGTACTGGGGTACTTCCCCCCTGCACCGTAAGTAATCTTGAATTATCTTCCATCTATCATCGTCGGTGGTTTTTGTTAGGGTGACCTTCCCTTAGCCTTTTATACCTACGGCCAGGTATAAGGAACCAGAGCTAAGAAAGGAGTTAAGATAGGAAAGCTTGGATAGGGTGGGATAAGGAAGGTAATGGGAAGGTAAAGAGGGGATATCGGGTGAGGTCAACGGAAAGTTGCTCCTTTAGTCGCCTCTTACGACAAGCGGAAGACACTGGGGTCCTATTCTATCCCCCGAACTCCTGGGGTTGTTAAGTACCAATAACAACATCAAATTTTTATAATTATAAAAATAATGTATAACATATAAATATAATATATAAAAATCCACACATTGGCACAGGCACATCACATCACAAAAAAAAAATCTGGTGTGAAACACTCACACAACTTTCTCTTACTCCAGTTCTCAAAATTATAATTGACAAATTTTATAGTTAGTGAATGAAATTCGTCGAAAACTGAAAAATCTGTTCAGGAGGTTTAGTAATTTTTGAAACTCGGAATTTTGGCTCTATTTTTCTTTTTCTTATTAATTTTGTTTGGATGATAGAATTGTATAATTAATATGATAGCACTTTAGAGAAAAACATAACCCACCCCTCCCCCAATAGTTCCCTAAAAGAATTTTCCCAGAGAAATGTTTCAAATCAAAGTTGTAGATCTTAGTTCATATAGGAAGTTTCAAGAAAATCGTCGGAGCTATTTTTGAGAAAATCGCGAAAAGCTAAACAATCATTTAGTAAAGTGATAAAGTACTTCCGGTCATCCGGTTTTTTTCAAACTCGGAATTTCAACAACATATTTCTAATGTTAATTCTAATTAACATTACTTAGATGACAGAATTATCTAATAAACTGAAATAGCATTTTAGAGGAAGCCATAAATGAATTTTTCCGGAGAAATGTTTGAAATAAAAGTTGTAGCTCTTTATATGCATAGTTCATCTAGTAGGTTTCAAGAAAACAGTTGGAGCCCTTTTTGAGAAAATTGCAAAAAAGTAAAAATACCAACTAATAAAGTGGTACTTCCGGTTGAGGAATTTTGACAGATAACGTACTGTCACATCGCTGTTAGAGTGCAATGTTGAATGTACAAATAACTTTGGGTAATATCGGGCAAATAACGTTCAACGCGCTAGTAAACCCCACTCTTATTTTAAAAAAGTTAATAAGAATATCCTAACACAAAGAAATGTTTATATATATATTGTAACGGTTTTCTCTCTAGACTAGCTACTGCAACTAGTTTTAAGTGGGTTCGTATAGATAAAATACTCTAAACTTCAATAAAGAAAACACCAATTTATTGTTATACACAATAAACTACAAAATACAATACTTAATAATAATTACTTCACTACAAAATAATTACTTCACTTTGTTCACTTTTTATCCACTTTTCACAAACTAGTGACTTCATTTGTAACTGGAAAACTCTCTCAACTCTCTGCGGTCCCACTATTTATACCGGTGGGGAATCTTCTAGAACTTCCTCGATTTCTCTAGAGAAAACTAGAGCGCCGCCATAGTTCCCAGCGGCCACTAGGAGAACCTTAGGTACCTGTCTTCTCTCCTAGATGGCACCACTGGCTGCGTTACACAACACTTCGTCCCGAGCAGAAACATCGGGAAGATATACGACCTTCATTTTGGATCTGGGTGCCCGTTGGATTCGGTACACCAGGTCGTTGAGCCTTGAGATGATTGTGTAAAGTCCTTCCTAATCGTTTTGAAGTTTTGGGGACCTTCCCTTCTTCCGTACCGGATTATACAGCCATACCTTCTCGCCTTCCTGGAAGGTCCTTCCGCTGACCCGTAGATCGTACCGCGTTTTCATCCGGTCACTTTCTAACACCATCTTGTCGCGCACCTTTCCATGGATGGTCCTCAATCTGTGGCGAAGCTCTTCTGCATAGTTGTCCACATCCGTTTCCTCTGGACTGCCAAATAAAAGGTCACTGGGTAGCCGAAGTTCTCTTCCAAGCACAACGCTGGCTGGTGTGCGGCCCATGGTCTCGTGGACAGCCAAACGTACGCAATCATTATTAGAGATATGTGTTCGTCCCAGACGTTCTGGCGTTCATTCACCAAAAGCCTTAAATGGCTTCCTAGAGTCTTGATAAATCGTTCCACCATGCCGTCAGACTGAAGGTGAAGCGCGTTGTCCTCGTCTTCCTGATGCCAAGAATCTCGCAGACCGCCTTGAACACCTGTGACTCAAAGTTTCTCCCTTAATCGGAATGTAATTCCAGCGGAATCCCGAAACGGCTGAACCGGTTATTTACTAGAGCTTCGGCCACAGCTGATGCGTCCTGGGTTGGCAAAGCATACGCCTCCGTCCACTTGCTAAAGCCTGAGGAGTTGGAGTTGAGCGTTTGTAGTGAACACATGTGCTGTGTAGCTCTGCATTTGAATACTTGTGTTAATGGTTTATTGAGCGATTTTAGTACCGTTTTTTTTCCCATATTATTAACTTAAGGTGTAGGGAGTGTAGTGCGAAGTTGAGTGAAGAAAATTTTAGTGTAACTGCGCGAAAATAACGAATTAAAATTTGGATTTAATTGCAAATTGAGAAAAAGTGGTTATTTGGATTCAAAGTTCGAGAGAAATAGTTAAGAGAATTGTAGTTTGTTGAAGAGAAGAGAAGGGACCGATGAGGTAGAATAGTGGGAGGACTTCTCGAGGTCAGCACAGCTATAGATACTATTCATTTAATAGGTGATTGATAAGTGGAGCACATCAAAGTATACTGTTGCAGAATTAGAATCTGAAATTTAATTTAAACTAGCTAATATATAAATTTGTGATGGATGAAAAAAGTATTCAATCTACGCTTTCTGAAATATTATGCAAATTAGGTGGTATGGAAAGCAAATTTGATGATTTTAAAAAATCAGTAGAAACTTCGAATGAGAAAATGGCACTAGAATTGAAAGCGGCAGTTCAGAACTTAAAAGGTGAACTAATCAAAGTTGACAAAAGAGTCTTATTGTTAGAAGAGGAATTTAAAAAAATCTGGGGTTGATAGTAGTTTCTCTTTATCAGAAGAATGGAGGAAAAAGAATTTGCTTATCTATAATTTCCCTGAAGTTGAAAGTGAAAATTATTCTCAGTTAGAGAATTCCGTATTGTTATTATTTAAAGAAAAATTGCAACTGGATATTTCAGTAAAAGAGATAGATTGGGTCAGAAGAATTGGAAAGCAAGGAAAAAGTCGTCCTGTTGTCATAAGATTAATTTCATTTAGAACTAAAGTAGAAATACTGCGAAATACAAACAAATTACGAGGTACTGACATAAGTGTTACGGAAGATTTTCCTCTAGTAATTCGAAAGATTAGGAAGGAATTGCTGGTGTATAAGCGGAGGGCTGTCAATGCTGGTAAGAAAGCATATCTTAGATACGACAAGTTGTCTGTTGATGGGCGGCTATTTACCCTGAATGATTTGAAGGGACAGAATGAGGATGTTTTTTCTTCAGAGGAGTGTTCTGCGAAGAGCGAGGGATCTAGCGTTGTTAGCAAAGATGATGTTAAAGCAAGGAGAAACAGAAGGAGAAAACATAAAAATCTGAAAAGATTTAACAGCACTTTACTAAATTGGCTAGGAAAAGAGGGTGAAGGTTCTCAAGTTGGAAGAAGTGCGGATGCTGAGGCAGTAGGTAAGCAGGAAAAAAGAAGCAAAAGGAAGAAGGTGCATTCCAGTCCCGAATAGCAGTTGGAGGGCCACTATCATACTTCTGCAGATTGGCAAAGAGTAAATACTTATTCTACTATAGATTCGCCTAAATGTTTTAATGACTGTTTTCAATTGTTTGCTTGGAATATTTCTGGTTTTCAAAATTTATTTAATCTGGATGCCACCCAGAAGGAATTGTTAAGTTCATTTGATGTGATTGGTTTTAGCGAAACATGGCTTATTGATAATGGTAGTTTTTCTGTTCCAAATTTTTTGAATAATTTTAATTTAGTTTATAGTTCTGCTATTAAAGAAAATATTAGGGGCAGAGCTAGTGGAGGGCTTGCTCTTTGCATTAAAAAAGACTACCAGTTTAAATTACTTTGTAATAAAAATTATTGTTTAATTGTTTCCATCAAGATGCAGTTGCACATCTATGTGATATGTCTGGTTTACTTGAATCCTACTTGTGATATCAGTAATTGTTTTGAGTATATATTGGATTTCTTATTTGAAATTGATATTACAGGAGATCAATCTGCCAGGGTTATTTTCATGGGTGATTTTAATTGTAGGATAGGCAATTTAAATAATTATGATGAGGAAACATTGGATGGTACTTTCTTATATAAAGTTAGGAATTCTTTAGACAGTGTAGTTGATACAAAAGGGAAAAAATTAATCAATTTTATGGAAAGTTTAGGATTTATTGTTTGTAATGGCCGGAGTTGTTCTGATTCACCTGGTAATTATACCTTTGTGTCTGGGAGAGGCAAGTCGGTAATTGATTTTGTTTGGATTGATGGACAGAGTTTGAGTGATGTAATTGATTTTGAGGTAGTAAATATTATTGGGGTTTCTGATCATTCGGGCTGTTTACTTAAATTGAACAAAATTGGGAGTCAAATTATTAAGAGGTGTAACATGAGGAAAAATAATACTCCAATGAAACTGTGTTGGAAAGATAATCTTACTGTTGGCTATTATAATTATTTATTGCGTTCTCCTTTGATCTATTTTAATAGTAATTGTGTGAATGATCTTCTTGAGAATTTGTACAAGGCTATAAATAGTGCAGCATCTGAAGTTGGTATGATAAATAAATTTAATAGTAATCAAAGGAAATTCAAAGAGAATAGTTGGTTTAATAGTAACTGTAGACAAGTTAAGAATCAGTTGAGACGTATCCATAGGAGAATGAAAAGGAGTAAGTATGCGGAGGGGGAGGTGAGTAGTTACATTGAGTGTCGTAAGAAGTACAGGGAGGTGGTGAAAATTAGTAAAATCAATTATCAGCTTTCGATACAAAATACTATTGCAGAAGTTAAAAAACCTAAAGAGTTTTGGTCATTAGTAAGAAGGCTAGCTCCATCCAAGATTGCTGTCGGTGATATTAGTGTGCATGATTTTGAGAAGTATTTAATGGACCTTTATCCTCCTAGAGCTTTAGGGGTTCCACTTAGAATTTTGGGTTCCATTGATCCATTTCTTGACTCTTCAGTTACCCTCATCGAGTTGCAAAATATTTTACAGTCATGTAAAAGGAATAAAACTCCAGGGTTAGACCAAATCTGTAATGAGTTTTATTGTAATTTAACTCCAGCCTGGGAACACTATCTTTTAAACTTTTTAATCAAATTTTTACGCAAGAAAGCATTCCAAAAAAATGGTGTTCTGTCGAATTAAGAATGTTGTATAATAAAGGAAGTCCCAGTGATCCCTCCAATTATAGGGGGATTGCCTTGGTTTGTTCACTGGCAAAAATATTTACTAGTATTATTGCTACACGTCTCTCTACCTGGGCAATTGAATATAATATTATTCCAGAGGAGCAATCTGGATTTAGATCTGGCCGTAGTTGTTTTGATAATTTATTCTCATTGTCAGCGGTAATAAATTTGCATATATGTAAAAATAATAGAAAAGTTTACGGCATATTCGTCGATATGAGACGTGCTTTTGATTCTGTCAACTATGTTAAGTTGTGGGAAAAATTATGTTCATTTGGAGTAAGTTCAAAAATTATTAAATCACGTAAATAGCGTTAGAATTATTCAATCACTGTATGAAAACGCTAATTTTATCGTTAACTTTAATAATGAGATCTCACATAATATTAATGTAACGGAGGGTGTGCTACAAGGGGAGTCAATGTCACCTCTCTTGTTTAGTTTATTTATTTCCGATATAATTCAATTTTTTCGACAATCAGGAGCTAATGGACTCAAGATATCAAATAGTCGTGAACTTTTGATGTTACTGTTTGCCGATGATATTGTTATTTTGGCGGAGTCTTGGGCTGATGCCCAAAGAAAATTGAAAATTTTGTATTCATATTGCTGTAGTAATGGTTTAGGTGTAAATACCGAGAAAACTAAACTAGTAATTTTTCATAAGAAGGGTAGGTTGGGAAAACATCGGAATTTGGTACATGGTGAGAGAGTTATAGAAAGAACTACTAATTATACTTATTTAGGAGTGAAGTTTAGTTCATCTGGCAAGTTTTTACAAGCTGTTTCCGCTTTTGAAAAGAAAGCCAACATAGCCAATGGTCGAGTACGTGATATTCTTGCGAAGTCAAAAGCAGATAGTTGGGACCCTATTTTGACTCTCTATAATTCGGTTACTAGGGCGACATTTCTTTATAGTTCGGAACTTTGGGCCTTTTCTTATTTAGATCGGGTTGAGGCAGTGCAGTCAAGAACTTTAAAGAGACTCTTGGCATTGCCTAGAAACACCCCTCATTACATGGTAAGGTTGGAGACAGGTAATGCCCATTTAAAGTTCATATTTTTAAGGCAATGCTCAAATGGTGGATGAAGTTGCTGGAGATGGATGAAAGTAGGATTCCGAAAATATGTTTCCAAAGTTTAGTTCTTAGTAATTTGCCCCTCGATTATAATTGGGCCTTACAATTGCGACATCTGCTTGTCACTGTTGGCGCTGACCATCTGTGGTCTGACCAAAGCCTGAATTCTGTCCAGTCTAATCTGAATGATTTAGTTTTTCGGTTAAAAAATCACTGCCTCTCCTTAGACATACAACGTGCCATTAATTCAAGTTATAGCTCACTTTATCGTTCCATCACTAATTTTGGGGAAGTGCAGCAATATTTAAAATATAGAATCAATTTTAGTAAAATTAGGTTTATCTGCCAGATTCGCCTCTCTGCGAATGGTTTACTCAGATTTTTTATTTCTAGAAAGTTTTATAATATAGATTGTGCAGCGATATGTCAGATGTGTAAAAAAGATTTTGAAATTTTAGAGCATATTGTCTGTACTTTGAAGCGCTGGAAAATTTAAGAAAATTATATTTAGGTGAGTATGAAGCCCCCCTTCCTGCTGCACTTACTTTCAATAATATAAAAGAGGTTAATAATTTTTATAAATATTTCTTACATGTTCTATCTTTGAGAGATCTAGTTGTACATGTCTCTGTTTAATATAAACCCAATTATATTTTATTTTATTTTAATATGAGCTATAATTTTGTTCGCAAGAGTTTTGTTAAGTTAATTAATTATTTCCAGTTTATTAATTTATTTTTGTATATTTAACCTACTTATATTTATGTATTATATATATCCAACTCCATTTGTATAAACATATGTTTGAACAAATAAAATTGATTGATTGATTGATTGACCTTCCCTTAGCCTTTTATACCTACGGCCAGGTATAAGGAACCAGAGCTAAGAAAGGAGTTAAGATAGGAAAGCTTGGATAGGGTGGGATAAGGAAGGTAATGGGAAGGTAAAGAGGGGATATCGGGTGAGGTCAACGGAAAGTTGCTCCTTTAGTCGCCTCTTACGACAAGCGGAAGACACTGGGGTCCTATTCTATCCCCCGAACCCCTGGGGTTGTTAAGTACCAATAACATCAAATTTTTATAATTATAAAAATAATGTATAACATATAAATATAATATATAAAAATCCACACATTGGCACAGGCACATCACATCACAAAAAAAAAATCTGGTGTGAAACACTCACACAACTTTCTCTTACTCCAGTTCTCAAAATTATAATTGACAAATTTTATAGTTAGTGAATGAAATTCGTCGAAAACTGAAAAATCTGTTCAGGAGGTTTAGTAATTTTTGAAACTCGGAATTTTGGCTCTATTTTTCTTTTTCTTATTAATTTTGTTTGGATGATAGAATTGTATAATTAATATGATAGCACTTTAGAGAAAAACATAACCCACCCCTCCCCCAATAGTTCCCTAAAAGAATTTTCCCAGAGAAATGTTTCAAATAAAAGTTGTAGATCTTAGTTCATATAGGAAGTTTCAAGAAAATCGTCGGAGCTATTTTTGAGAAAATCGCGAAAAGCTAAACAATCATTTAGTAAAGTGTTAAAGTACTTCCGGTCATCCGGTTTTTTTCAAACTCGGAATTTCAACAACATATTTCTAATGTTAATTCTAATTAACATTACTTAGATGACAGAATTATCTAATAAACTGAAATAGCATTTTAGAGGAAGCCATAAATGAATTTTTCCGGAGAAATGTTTGAAATAAAAGTTGTAGCTCTTTATATGCATAGTTCATCTAGTAGGTTTCAAGAAAACAGTTGGAGCCCTTTTTGAGAAAATTGCAAAAAAGTAAAAATACCAACTAATAAAGTGGTACTTCCGGTTGAGGAATTTTGACAGATAACGTACTGTCACATCGCTGTTAGAGTGCAATGTTGAATGTACAAATAACTTTGGGTAATATCGGGCAAATAACGTTCAACGCGCTAGTAAACCCCACTCTTATTTTAAAAAAGTTAATAAGAATATCCTAACACAAAGAAATGTTTATATATATATTGTAACGGTTTTCTCTCTAGACTAGCTACTGCAACTAGTTTTAAGTGGGTTCGTATAGATAAAATACTCTAAACTTCAATAAAGAAAACACCAATTTATTGTTATACACAATAAACTACAAAATACAATACTTAATAATAATTACTTCACTACAAAATAATTACTTCACTTTGTTCACTTTTTATCCACTTTTCACAAACTAGTGACTTCATTTGTAACTGGAAAACACTCTCAACTCTCTGCGGTCCCACTATTTATACCGGTGGGGAATCTTCTAGAACTTCCTCGATTTCTCTAGAGAAAACTAGAGCGCCGCCATAGTTCCCAGCGGCCACTAGGAGAACCTTAGGTACCTGTCTTCTCTCCTAGATGGCACCACTGGCTGCGTTACACAACACTTCGTCCCGAGCAGAAACATCGGGAAGATATACGACCTTCATTTTGGATCTGGGTGCCCGTTGGATTCGGTACACCAGGTCGTTGAGCCTTGAGATGATTGTGTAAAGTCCTTCCTAATCGTTTTGAAGTTTTGGGGACCTTCCCTTCTTCCGTACCGGATTATACAGCCATACCTTCTCGCCTTCCTGGAAGGTCCTTCCGCTGACCCGTAGATCGTACCGCGTTTTCATCCGGTCACTTTCTAACACCATCTTGTCGCGCACCTTTCCATGGATGGTCCTCAATCTGTGGCGAAGCTCTTCTGCATAGTTGTCCACATCCGTTTCCTCTGGACTGCCAAATAAAAGGTCACTGGGTAGCCGAAGTTCTCTTCCAAGCACAACGCTGGCTGGTGTGCGGCCCATGGTCTCGTGGACAGCCAAACGTACGCAATCATTATTAGAGATATGTGTTCGTCCCAGACGTTCTGGCGTTCATTCACCAAAAGCCTTAAATGGCTTCCTAGAGTCTTGATAAATCGTTCCACCATGCCGTCAGACTGAAGGTGAAGCGCGTTGTCCTCGTCTTCCTGATGCCAAGAATCTCGCAGACCGCCTTGAACACCTGTGACTCAAAGTTTCTCCCTTAATCGGAATGTAATTCCAGCGGAATCCCGAAACGGCTGAACCGGTTATTTACTAGAGCTTCGGCCACAGCTGATGCGTCCTGGGTTGGCAAAGCATACGCCTCCGTCCACTTGCTAAAGTAGTCCGCCGCAGCTAGTATATAGCGATTTCCCCTTTTAGACTTTGGGAACGGGTCGGCTACCCCGATAGCTATTCTTTCGAACGGTGCTCCAACATTGTACTCATAGCGCCACGACTTCTACTTCTGGGTCTTTTGCTCGCTACACATTCTGTGCATCACCGGCACCAATCTTCAACATCCTGGTGGTAGCCTACCCAATAGAACCGCTGCCTCAACTTTTCCAATGTCTTCTTTACTCCGAAATGGCCGCCAGTAATGCCTCCGTGCACTTCTGCCAACACTTCTTCCCTCTTCGATGCAGGTAGAATTACCTGATTCCTTTTGTCTTTGCCATCTGCGCTTTCCCAGATCAGCAGCAATACGCCATCTTTAACGTTAATCGAATCCCATTGTGCGCAGTTCACAACCTACCATTTCACAACCCGACTGCTAGGTGCAATGTCTTTCCAGTCCGGTCTTGACCCATCTTCTTTAAACTTGAGCACTGGTCCGATGTCCTCATCTTTAAGTTGTTCTTCCCTTAACACTTCAGGGCTCCATTCTTCTAGTGGTAAGACAGTGGTTCTTTTGCATTGTCCCTGCTCCTTCAGTTCTATCTTGCTACAGTGCTTGCAATCCGTAATGCAAGGCCGTCTTGAAAGAGCGTGAGCATTGCCATGGAGTCTTCCCTTCCGGTGGATGATCTTGAATTGGTATTCCTGCAATCTCTCTATCCAGCGAGCTACTTGTCCCTCGGGGTTCTTCAAATTTAAGAGCCAAGTCAATGAGGCATAGTCTGTCCGCAATAGGAAGGGCTGTCCATACAAGTATTTATCAAATCAAATTCTGTTTGTTGCTTTTAAAATTACAAATTTTATAGCAAGAGTTCAGTTCCCATAATTAAATAAGAAAATCCTTTTGAGTAAGTTAAAACAAAGTAAAATATCTTCAGTAGATAGGATTGACCGGTTCTAATTCACTTTTCTGCACAACATGGCGGCCGTCCCCTCACCCAACCCCTCATCCACTTCATATAGGTAAGAAACGGGGGTCACTATGCTTTCGGCGAAGCAGTTTCAGCGACCCCCACCACTCTTACCCATTCGAGGATAGCCGAAGCTAAGCCGAGAATCGCCGAACATTCGTTACTTTTTTCTTAAAAAAAAAAAAAAAAATACACATTGGTATTATTTTAATGTAATACACACCGTCATTTCTGTCTTTAAGGGTAGGACTGGAGGAAGAAACTTTACATACTATTAATTTATTTAAACAAAGTCTTTATTGGCATATCCTATTTTTTTTTACTTTATAAAGTAAGACATTTTTATTTGCAATTATATATGTATTTAAGAAATTATAATTGACTATTGTAACAAATTTTATTTATATTTAAACACAAAATACAAATCTTTCTTTATATCTACTTGCATTATGTTTTAACTTATCTAATTTAATTTTTATTTTATAGTTTAAATCTAAAGTTGAGTCTTGTATTGCTTTTTCTAACCAATAATGGGATATGTACAGTGTCTCTATATTTTCGAACTGTAGTATTATATCGAATTTTATTTCTATTAGTAATTTGTTTAAGACCTATAATTACTAATTCTGTCCCTTCTGACAATTCTTCTAGCCGTTTGCACTCAGAAACTTGACCTTTTATTTCTTGCATAGTAATATCGTTAAACGTCTCATCTCTTCTTGTGTAAATGCCGTATCTTGCCTACTTTTCCACATGTGTATGCAAAATTCCATCTTCTCTATATTGGCAAACGAGTGTCCATTGTAACTTGTTAAAACATGGTTGTAAATGTTAAAAATGGTTTCTCTGTGGGTGAGGAAATTATATCCAACCCACTTTTTGGTATTATAATGTAACCATCTTCTTTAAGTTTTTCTTTATTAAGCATTTATAAATATATTTTTGTGGTAACCTTTTAGAAAGTATACGTTCTTACACTCTTCTTTCTCTGCAAGGACTCCAACATAAGTAAAAGTTCCTTTATTGTTTACGTAAACGCAGAAACATTGTACACACCAGTTGTGTCCAGATTCTTCCAATGTGTTTTAAAGTGGTTTATTAACCTATTTTTAAATTCGGTCAACTCGTTTTCCTTCTCCACCAGTTGCTTGTATTTCTCTTTAAGAGCTGTAGTTTTCTGTATGTAATCTATCTTCCTTATTTTTAAATCCACCTCTTCTAGTTCTAGCTGTCGTTTCTTTGCAGATAGTACATAGATTAGAGATGGGGGTTCTATTTCTTTTACTGCATATGGCAAAAGCCTGTTAGTTATGTTAACTCTCTTCCGTAAGACATGAGGAATTATATTATTTGAAGAGACCAGACCTGCTTTTTCGATATCTATACTTTCTGGTATGGTAGAAAACAGTGTTCCAGTTTTTGAGAAATACGTTTCCCCAACTTTAATGGAACATTTTTGCACAATCTTTATAATATCTTTGTTTCTAGAATCTTCCACAACCTCTATATAGTTAATTGGTAGAGAGTTAAAACTAAATGCCGAAACAACATAATTTATCATATTTTCTCTGTCCTTGCTATTTTCTGGTAGGTTTAACTGTATACCAGTCAACTTTCTTGTGTTCTTATTCGCCCAATATACATACTGTAACAAATTATTAAATACAAGGCAACAACTGTTTTGCAGAGTGTCTGTTAGCCTTGTCCACATCTTTGCAAAAGAAACAGAATACATTGGAGCTTGACGGATATAATGTTTGCTATTTTCCAATAGGGATAAACAGTCTTCCAGAGGGTTGTACATATCGTCGGTTGCTTCGTAATAATTTCCAATACAATAGTTATAAATTGTAGCTTCTAGTCTTGTAATACCATATTCTTTGGCAGAAGTAGACGAAAATGTTTCTTTTAATCTCATATCCAGACAATTTATAAAATCTATAATATGGTTGCCGATTTTCTTATTAACGCCCGGACTTGTTATTTGACAAATAAACTTATTGTATATTTTAACTCTTACGTTAGACGTTAACCAAGTTAAACAATCCTTTCCAACTGTTTTGTCGTTATCCACAATTACATTACAATCGTTCTTATACTCTCCTTGGTAGCTAAAGTTAAAATTATTGGTTAAATAACTACCCATTTCTGTTTTATTAAATATTCCAGCAAAGTCCTGTGTTATATCCAAATCCATAAGATAGTAATCTTCCTTTTTTACTTGGTTGAATAATTCTTGCAATTCTTCCAGTAAATTCTCCAATTTAACATATGCTAGCTCGACTTTGTATGGTATACTTACTGGGTTGTTATATTTTTTGTAAATATCTCCTAAACGTTCTTCTCCAATTACTGTTTCGACACCTCTAAAAGATTACAATACAAACCCTTCTTTTTTTTTTTTTACCTATAAGACCGAAAAAACATTAGCTACTTTGCCGAAATAGCATCAGGTTGCTTCGCCGAAAGCATAGCGACCCTCGTTTCTTACCTATATGAATAAATTGTTTAATTATAGATTAGTGGGGGAAATAATCATTTTAGATAGTATGTGGTAAAGAACTAAAGATGTATGTTATACGAATGTATTTTTCAAATGTCTATTACAAAATAAGCTATCGAAACATGCTTTATATTATCAATCATACCTTGTAAAATTAAGTGTATAAATAATAAGTTATTTGAATCAAGACTGTTTTTGTTTTTCATTAATTCCTATACAATCGGTGCGTAGTATGATGCGCAAGAGAGAATGGAAAAATATATATTATTAAGTGTAAAAAGTACTAGTTCTCCAGGTTAAATACTAAGATTTTTCCTTTCTCTAATTATTTGCTAAGCTATTATATACTTTTATTAAATTTTTTTTTTAGTTTTAATAATGTTTTACCAGAAAACTTACAGAAGTGACTCCCTCATAAAAATCAATAATAATCAATATATACTGGAAGCGATCAATATATAATTGATTGACAAATAGATTTATCTTAAATACGCTTTCTAACTTTTAAAAATGTTTTACCAGAAAAAACTTACAGAAGTGACTGCCTCATAAAAAATCGATAATAATCAATACACTGGAATCAATATGTGTTATCAATATATACTTATCGATAAATAGATTTATGTTAAATAAGAAGGGCATAGGGGGATGCCTTCCTTCAAGTGTTGGTGTAAAACAAACAAAAAAAATAAATAAATAAATAAATATGTATGTATATATAGGGAAAGAAGTGAGAGAGATGAGGGAGAAGTATGTGGGTGAGGTATAAGGATCTAAAGAAAACTACTATTCTCAAGTTACTACAATAGCTGAGTGGTGAATGTGATGGACTTGTAGGTCGAAGGTTGTGAGATCGCTTTTGCTGACCTCAGCAAAAAAAAAAAAATAATTTTTAACATTTCTTTGCCTACAGGAAAGGAGGAGGGGGGAAGTTGGAAATAGGTTTGGTGGAGGGGGGTTAAGCGGTGGGTGAAGGGGTAAGTGACTAGGTAACGGGTGGGCGAGGGGGACGGCCGCCATGTTGTGCAGAAAACTGTTTTAGAACCGGTCAATTCTATCTACTATCTTCCTTGTATATAATTTTGTTGACAAAACGTAACTTAATAAAATTAAACAAACTAGAACTTGGAATCAACTGTTAATATAAATAATAATCTTTACCTACTGATTTTTGATAACTTACGTTTTTACATACAAAATTAACATACAAATATTATAGTTATATCCAAAAACAAAGAGTTCGTAACTTATTTTTATAATAATTATCGTTTTACACAAATTGTTTTAGATTTTCTGTTATTTCCAAACATTTCTTTACATAATTATATAGGTTTTTAATGCTATATAAGGTGATACATTTTAAAATATTCTCTAGTATATCATTTTCTGATTGATTATTTTTAGATTGAATCTGGCTTGTAAACTTTACTTTTAAAAACTTTACTTGTACTGTTTCGAGCATTTCCCCGTACGGGACTGACCAAATTTCACCACAATACAAAAGGACGCTGCTAACCATTGAGTCAAAGAGCACTCCCTTGGCTTCCCATGAATCCGATTTCCCTCGACAATAAATGCTTTACTTTTGTAGCTGCCGCTATTCCTAATGAGTTAATGTGTTCAGCCGCTTTTCGAAACTTACGGCTTGACCCAAAAGTAATACCAAGGTACTTGAATTCATTAACAATTTCTATTTGCTCTTTATTAAAAACAAATTTATTTTGTTTACCTGGTTTTCCACCTTTATGAAAATATAATATTTTGGTTTTAGCTACGTTAACTTCAGTAAGATCTGTTCGCAGTATTTACTAAGAAGATCAAATTTAAACTGCACATCCTTCCAAGATGCCCCAGGAGTACTATACTATATCGTCCGCGTATAAAAGCATGAGCACCTCGTCTTTTTCATTTATGCTCACACCTATTGCACCGTGATCTCTAAAGAAGTCTACTATACTGGAGATGTATATAGAAAACAAAAGAGGGCTGAGATTATCTCCTTGAAGCACTCCCTCTTGACGTTAAACTCTTTTGTTTCCTTTCCATCACTTTCAATAAATATAGTTGCTTTATTATAAATATCTTTCATAATGTTAACAATTTTGCCGTAAATACCAACTTTATTTAATTTTTCCCATAATTTAGCATGCGATAAAGAATCAAATGCCCTTTGCAGGTCAACAAAGATGCCGTAAACTTTTGCTCTTTTGAATCGCAGATTTAGATGAGAAAACTCCATCTCTGCAGCCCTTTCTTGACGAAACCCCAGCTGTTCTTCGGGGAGTATGCTACCACTTTCAACCCAATCAGTTAATAGCCTGGATAAAATTCTTGTGAAAATTTTGACAATATTGTTAATGAGAGCAATACCTCTGTAATTGGCTGGATTAAGGGCATCTTGCTCAGACTTGCTCAGATTGAAAACAACAATTTTAAATCACCATTTATTTGGTACGCGTATTGAAATGTATTTTTGGTTAACTGGACATCATTTTATTAGTTTAAAATGTTGATACTATTAAAAAAAAACAACTGAATATATTATCTTCATTTAAAAATTCAGTAAAGACGTTGAGATCATCTTAAACTTGACATTTAACCCTCACTGAAGATGTTTATCTAGTTCAGCCCCGCAAGGGGAGTTTTCTTCCACTTACATGGTAATATTGAAAAAAAAATTCTGGTGTGGAACACTCACACAACTTTCTCTTACTACAGTTTTCAAAATTGTAATTGACAAATTTTATAGTTAGTATACTATATTTGATAAACTGAAAAAACTGTTCAGTAAAAATGCACTTTCGGTTTACTAATTTTCTTGAAACTCGGAATTTTGGCACTCTATTTTCTAATTATTTTGTTTAGATGGGAAAAGTGTGTAATCAACTGTGATAAAAGTTGTGGTTTGTTTCGCAGAGCTGGAAAGTTGTTAGGATTGAAAAGCTTATCAACCCTAAATTTTTATTTTCACTTATTTTAATTTTCCCAGTAGTCCCAATATTTCATTTCTTAATATTTATTTATAATTAATTTATTGAATTGTTTGATTATTGATTATTTATTATGCTTCCTATTCGTTTATTTTATTTCCTTATAATTATTATATATTTTATAACCACATAATTTTAGTTTAGTCCGCGAGATAGCACCATCAACCAGGCTACTCATTAACGGTCAATTCACCTCGAACGGCTTTCTTCCCCTAGCGGCGGAATTTGTAAGAAAACAAATTGGCTCGCGGCTTTTACGCTCGAACAATTTCGCGGGAGTGACAGCTGTTTTTTAACATAATATACATATGTTATATTTTGTCTTGAGCGATTTTTCTTCTTGTTTTTTTAAATGAGAAAAAAATGAGGAAGAAGAGGACTCTTATTTTGGAGAGGGCTTTGCCGGCCATCCCATATGGGAAAAAGAAAGACGCCAACCAAGAGGGCTGTGGAGCAGAAGGTGTAGGAGACCCAGAAACGAAAGAGGTGAGGTGGTGCCCTGCAGGGACTGAGTAACGTTCTATAAACTCTCCGGAGGATTTGATATTCTTAAAAGAAAATTTTTATTTGAAGAATTTGGTGTGTCCTGAGACCGTTTGGTGACCTAGGACATAGGGGTGCCAAAGGAATCCCTGAGGAGTAAGGGGGATCATTCAGCCCATCGTAATTAGCGGACTCGTTGCAGGAGGTGCACGTGGAGAAAAAAAAACTGTAACTACAAACTTATTATATACTCTTCCCCAAAAAGTGAGTAGGTGTAGTATATCTTTCTGTTACAAAAAAAAAAGATTATTCTGTTCTTAGTATTATTAATTTTTTGTGTATTGGATTTTAATTTTGATTTAAGAATTTTGGAAGGTACCTTTTTAATTTTTTTTTCTTGTTATTGGCGATTTTGTAAATATATTTAATTGTAATTTCTTTTAAATTAGTGTTTTTTTCTTCCGCCTGTGTCTCGATCATGAAAATTTTAGTTGGTATAAAGTAATTTTCCCTTACAGAAAGAGAGAGGCGCCCAAGGTCATTGTAAGGAGAAAGTGGTACGAGGTGCGCATAACAACCAAGTTTTAGAATCATTTACTTACCTACTCACCAGTAGCCGAGAGGTTAGCGTGCTACTCTAAGTAAGCGTTTGGTACTGTTTAGCCTGGTTTGAATACGGCCGCTATCAACTCTTTTTCTTCTTCTTTTTTTCTTTTTTTTCTTCTTAAATTACGTAAGTAATTAATTTTTTATTTATACTTTCTTCCTTTTAATTTTGAAGCCATTTATTTAAATTTGATGAATTTCTTTTGTTTTCACTAGTGGTTTCGTAATTCCAGTATGATTATCAAAAATTACGTGGCGCCCTGGTGCATTCTCATTTGATTTTTTTTAATTACTATTTGTTTTCATATTTAGGTTTAATATTATTATTTTTCCTCATAGTTATTTTTTCAAGTTATTATTATTTTTTATTTATTTATATATATTCCTATTTATTTATTATTACTTTCATTTCTTTAATAATTTATCTTATCTCTTGCTTTCGGCGAACCCAACCCTTCTCCATTGAGCTAGCCCAAATTAAGTTCCTTATTACTTCTGCAAAAGACGCAATAAAGTATCAGAGATATTTCCCGTGATAGCCTGCTTCTTTTTGTGGTCATCGACCGGTTTCGGGCGTTCGCCCATCATCAGGATGTTTTTGTCAAATCAGTGTGACAAGATTGACTTTCATAGAGCAAATTCAGTTATACAGTTGAATATATCAACTGAATTTACTCTGAGCAAGTATATGTTATCACATTGTTCTGACTGTTATCAGACTTATAAAGTAGACTTATACAGCTGAGTATATCAACTGAATTTGCTCTGGGCAAGTCTATGTTATTACACTGTTTTGACAAAAACATTCTGATGATGGGCGAACGCCCGAAACCGGTCGATGACCGCAAAAAGAAGCAGGCTATCACGGAAAATATCTCTGAAACTATGATAGAACTTTAGAGGGAAACCCCTCTCTTCCCCCAAAAGCCCCCTTAAATGACTTTACCAGGAGAAATGTTTCAAATAAAAGTTGTAGCTCTTTATATGTTAAAGAAAATCGTTGGAGTCATTTTGGAGAAAATACCAGAAAACTGAAAAATACATTTCAAGAACGCAAGTAAAAACTTCCGGTCATTCGATTTTCTTCAAACTCCGAATTTCAACAACAAATTTAATTCTAATTAATATTATTTAGATGAATAATATAGGAAACTGAAAAAGCACTTTAGAGGAAAACGTAACCCCCCACCCCCAAAACTGGCCTTAAATAGATTTTCCCATAGAAATGTTTTTAATAAAAGTTCTAGATGTGTAGTTGAGGTAACAAGTTTTAAAAAAATCGTCGGAGCCATTTTTGAGAAAATTGCAAGTGAAAAAAACTATTTAGTAAAGTGGTACTTCCGGTTGAAGAATTTTGATAGATGACCTTCCGTCGGATCCCATGGTGATACCTAAACAGAATATCAAGTTTGAGCTTTCTACGATTTTTAGTTTTTCACTATACTGTTCACATATTTACATACATACATACATACATACAAGCATACATACATACATACACACACACACACACACACACACACACACACACACACATGAAAGTAATGAATTAAAAAATTAGTTAATGCAAAATAAAAATAGTTAATGAAAAATAAAAAACAGTCAATGAAAGTAAAAAATTTTGCAGAAAAAGCGTTATATGATAAAGAAATGGTGCTGTTAAAGGGATGTGAAGGCAGATGTGAAGGGTGCCTTCGACGCTGCCTGGTGGCCAGGAATTTCAGTTCAACTGCAAAAATTTAATTGTCCCCGGAATCTATACTTACTTACAGTTGATTATTTCAATAAAAGAGAGGCCACAATCAAAACTAACAGTGTAGAAATGAGCAGGAAAGTAACGCAGGGCTGCCCCCAAGGGTCATGTTGTGGACCTGGATTCTGGATTATTCAATATGGCTCCCTCCTGAAAGAGCGTTATCGTTTGGAATCATTGGTGGTTGCTTTTGCGGACGATCTGCTGATTGCTGTAAAAGGGCAAACAATCTTAGAAGATGAATGTTTGGGTAATTCTTGTTTGCGAATTGTTGATCCATGGTCCCGCAAGAAAAAGTGTTTTTCAACAGTGACAAATCTAAAGGGCTTGTTATTTCAAGGAAAGTTATTGATAGAGAATTTACTTTGTTTTTAAACAACAAATGCATTCAATTAGTAGACGAGTTAAAATATCTCGGTGCATATTTGATTCTCGTCTGTCCTGGAACAATCAAATTCAATATATTTCTGAAAAAAGTCTATAGTTAATTAACATATTGTCACGTTCTGCGAAAGTCTATTGGGGGATTAGCTCCGGAGCACTGCAAATTATGTATGATGGCGCACTGATACCTTTGCTCACATATGCATTACCAGTTTGGTATAAAGGGCTCAGTGTTAAATACATATTAATAAACTTCGTAGAGTGCAGAGGCTGTTCTGCTAAGAGTGATTAAAGGATTTCGTACGATTTCCTACGAAGCAACTTGCATTATTGCTAATGCCATCCCTGTTGAAATAAAGCTTAAAGAAATGTATACAAGTCATCTTATAATGAAGGGCGGTGAACTGGAGCAACATCATATAGCTGTAGAAAAACCAATTAAACCATCATTATGGATGCACCCCGGGCTGGGGTGCAAGTAATCGAGGATTGCCATGACAGCAATACACAGGCAATGATAATCTATACGGATGGCAGCAGGAAAGATGGAAAAGTAGGTTCCGCTTTTATCGTTTACTGGAATGGAGTTGAAATGGCAGCAGAAAAGTACCGACTGGCCGGACAGTGCTCGAATAATCAGGCCGAATTGCTGGCGATTGCTAATTCTCTGAAATGGCTCCTACAATTTCAAGCAACACTAGAAATACATCTCATCTTACCCACAAAAATTATGAAGGTAATAAATTTACAAGATCAATTATTGTTAGAACTGATAGCCAATTTTCTCTTTATTCAATCATATGCCACTTGTAGAGAGAATTCGTGATTCGGTTTTTCGACTCGAGCGACTTCATTATGACGTTTTATTTAATAAGGTTAAGGCACATATAGAAGAGGTTGGTAATGAACGAGCGGACAGTTTGGCAAAGGAAGCATCTGAATATTTAAGTATTCCACTGTCCTTCACGTCATCTCCAAAAACATATGTTGACTTTATTTTGAGAAGAGAGAGTAGAGGCATGGGAGCAGGCTTGGTCAGCCTGTGAGACGGATCATGAACCAAAGAATTCTTCCCCAGAGTGACCGACAGGAGGAGAGCCAACTTCACCATTAGCTACAAACGTACTCAGATTCTATCAGGTCACGAAAGAATAAAGGCATACCTGTATAGATTTAACATATTACCTGATGTAGCATGTAAGTGTGACAATGTGACTTGGCAAACATGGGATCACGCCTTGTTGGAATGCCAACTTTTTGAAGGAGTGCGTGCTTTTTTCATCCAGTAAATAACTACCAGAGGTTTGCAATGGCCGCTGAATAAACTCAATTTGATGAATAATAGTGAATTGTGTAAAATCTTTATTAAGTTCACAAACAGACGACTTAGAAAAATTATTGTAATCTTTGATTATTATCATCTTTGATTTTATTTAATTTAAATTATAAATTTCATATTGTAATTAATTGTATTGTGAGTAAGTTTAATAAGGGTATGTAATATGTAATACTGTGGTACATACAGAATAAAATAGTTAAAAAAAAAACACACCATTTGCTAAAAACCACTTTTTTGGTCTCAGGGTACCTCAAAACGGATATTTTTGGTAAAAACTCGATTTCGAAAATTTGAAGCGATTACTATACTTCCTCTTACTAAGGAGTAACAGGAAGTAATAAAAAAAAAACAAAGTATCATAAATAATATCACAAAGTGAATGACACCCAGAATGAGGGAGAATTACCTGACTATGTACGCATGGCATACATTATCGAAGACTTCAGTGACATCGACAAAAGCTGTGCAATCATTCTTTTTATATTTGGCATCCTTAAGCACAGCATTAATAATCCTGGAGTTCACATGGCACCCTGGAAGATCATTAATGAATCCTCTCTGACAAGAATGTAAGCTAATCTGGCGCGTCAGCTCATGGTCCAAAACTTTGATATGGAATAAACAGTGATGGGTTTCCAAGTAGATATGCTACTAGCCACTCTTTTTCCTTTATGTATAAGAATAGTGCGCTCTCTGCGAAGAGGTTCAGGAACATATGAGGTCCTAAGCATAATCTGCACAATATCTTTAACTATGTGGGCAATACCAAGAAACTTGACAGTTCGAATGAGTACGCCCTCAGGGCCAGGTGAGGCATCGAGACAAGTGGACTTTATAGCGCTGTGTAGTCTGAAGATCTACTGTCATTATATTAGGATTGGAAAGAGCTGTTTCGTAAACTACTCTCTCATTATTATTAGGTTGTTCAAAAATAGCCTTGAAGTGTGCTTCTAGCTCCAGAGTGTGGAGCCCCAGAGTTCATAATGTCTTGAACAACTCTTTTCCTTCTGTTGTAGTAGTACTGAGCTACTTCGTATTGGTGTTGCTTCTGACGTTTCTGATGAGCAGCTCTGTTGGCCCTCTGAGGGTTTGAGATCTTACTTGCACCTTTAGATTTTGATGCTATCTTGTTGGCATTTCTCAATCTGTGAAAGCGAATGGCAGGGTACTGTGGGCCCGGTAGATCAGCATCCCGGAGAAAGGCAACAAAATCAGAGTTGCCTCGTTAATCCTTGAACTTGGAGCCCCAAAGGTCCACTTTATCTTTGATATCTTGTTTACTACAGCGTTATCTTTCATCCGATTGCGCCTTGCTCTTTAGGATGGATTGTAGCTTGATATTATTCGCCTGCATAGGGTGCGTCTTAAAACAGTGAAGAAGCAATCCACTTTTACTTTTAAATGTCATCTTGCAAATGTCACATCCATTGTGGACCGCTTGCACCTTATTAATAATAGTTTCTAATTCCTCATTTGCCTGAGACTCCGCAGTTCCTCGTATCCCCTCGCTAATTCCTTGTCTATTAGCACATTTCAGCTTTGCATGGGGCTTCCGAGGAAAAAGTCATTATCAGAAACGATCTTGCCGAGCATTCCACCAGTTTCATCTTCCCACTCTACTCTCACTAACTGGTTGCCTTCACTGAGATTCGGCGTACTATGAAGTCTGGTGAAGTGTGATCAGAACTATGACTGGAGGTAGCATTTAAAATACCACTTCAGCATGCCATCCCTATATTAAAAAGTGCTCATACAAGTATTCCGAGTTAGAAAATATTCGTCTGCCACAATTGTGAGTATTAGGTAAAAATCGTGTGAGTACTTCACCTTTTTCTTCAATGTTTTATGATTGATTTTGTATTTTTCATTTTTACTTTCTCTTACTCCTAGAAAGAGGAACTATTGTAATCGTTCAAATTTGCAATATCGAGTTTTCAACGGAAATATCCGTTTTGAGGTCCCCTGAGTCCAAAAAAGTGGTTTTTAGCAAATGATCTATGTGTGTGTGTGTCTCATTTTTTCCGCAACTTTATTCAACATGTTCCATTTACAATATTACATGTTTTTATATGGCTAATCATACAATATAACTGAAATACAATATAACAGCTCAATAGTTATATAAAATATAACAATAATTGCTATACAAATATAAATAATTGATGTTTACACAGAATAATCATAATAAATATTAAATAATTGTTCTAAAACAGACTTTAAACAATTATATATTTAAACATTAAACAATTATTAAATTTATAATTTAATTAAATAATATTTTTTAATAATAAAAATTATTATATATATATAATTGTTATATATAAAATTATATTTAATTATAACATTAATAGAATATATAATAGAATATTGAAATTATATACAAAATTCATGAAATACAATTAACAAATAAAATTCACCAATCAACACCAAATGATTTTTCTTATTTACATATCGGTAACATATCTATGGTTCTGTCACTTTAAAACTTCCTACTTACCTACGGAACAATATTGTTAAGGAAGTGAACAAATATTTTGCAGAACTTCTTAGATATCAGCTGTTGTTTTCCAAGAGGCCAGCCTTCTCCCGTGGTTACAGCCGTTCTTATCAGGTCCGATCTTCCTCTTTCAAATCTCTGACAGTCAAATATAATATGATCCCAAAAGATTGAATTGGACCATTTTCTGAGCAGCTGCACAATGCACTTTCAACAAGGCCAAATCTGTGCAAATATGCTAAGTTTTTCCCATGTCCGCTGATAGCCTGTGTAAGCATAGGGTCTATTGTAAAATAGCTTGCCAACTGTCTGTCGCGAACGCATGGAAAATATTCTTTTGTTTCCATTCCATTTTTTGTTGTCTTCCATTCCGCTTCCCATGTGAGGTGGGAGTTTTCCTTATTAAAGGATTTTAGCTGGAAACAGGAACTCTGGAATACACTGTAGGTAGAGCGCTAAGTGCGGCCTCCTTTGCAAGAGTGCCTGCTCGCTCATTCCCTCGATTCCACAATGAGCTTTTATCCATGTTAAGTGAAGGGGTCCAACCTTCCAGCCTCAAACTGCGCAAATGAGTTCTTATTTCTTCTAATAAATATAATTTTTTGAGAGGATTTTTCAAGCTTAATGTCGATGCCATACTGTCAGATTTGATGATTGAAGTTTTTGTCTTAATGTCTTTTTGCCCCTGTAACCATTTCAAAGCACTCAGAATGGCAAATAGTTCCGCCTGGTTATTCGAGCACATTTCAGCCAATTTGAATTTTGATTCAAACACACCCACCCCTCCTGAAGTGTATACCACAAAGGCACAGCCAACTGATCCCTCTATCTTACTTCCATCAGTGTAGATAATATACTGATATTGACTACACATGTTATCTTATCCGTGATTACCCGAGAATTAAGGGCTGGGTGGAGCCAGTCTTTATGAGGAACAGATTCTTCTATCTCAAACACTGTTATTGCTGTTTCCCTAGAGTGGGCTACATTTTTAATTTGTTCGTACAATTTGATATGTTCCATCGCTTTTAAACATAAGGGTACTAAATCTGCAATTACGCATGCGGCTTCATAAGAAATTGTTTTGTAGCCTTTAATTATTCTTATAGCCATTAATCTTTGAAGAGTACAGAGTTTTTTGCGATTGTACTTCACTTCAAGGGCCTCGCTCCATGCGGGAATTGCATACCAAAGAAGTGGTAAAATTGCTCCTGTATAAATAATTTTAAGTGCTCACTTTTTATTCCCCAATAAACTTTTGCAGTTCTTGAAAGTCGATGAACAAGTTGTGAACATCTTGAAGTTACATAATGAACATGAGCGTTCCAGTTAAACATTTGTCAAATAAAATGCCTAAATATTTCAACTCTGATACTAACTCCAGTCTCTTATGGTTTAAGAAAACTGAAATATTTTCATGGGCCCTCTTCCTGCTGATATGTAGTACTTTTGACTTTGATGGATTAAAGAACATTTTATTCCTTCCAGCCCAGCAGTGCACTTCATACATAGTCGAGTCAGCCATCATTTCTATCTCCTTAGCCGATTTCGCACTTATAAGGACCAACAATCATCTGCAAATGCTATTAGTTTTATATTTGAAGAGAACTGCAATTTCAGTAGCGAATCGTATAGTAGTATCCAAAATCCAGGGCCGCAGCAGGACCCTTGAGGGCAGCCTTTAGTATATTTTCTAGTTACTGAAAATGTATTGCATTCTATAATTCCATATCTTTCAGTGAAATAATTTTTTGTTATACTATATAAGTTCAACGGACATTCAAATATTCGCAACTGGTTCAGTATCGCAGGCCACCAAGCCGCATCAAATGCTCCCTGCACGGCTAATGATATGAGGATGACATCCTCTTTTCTTTTAATTCTATTTGATATAAACTCTTTGGTCCCCATGATTGCATCGGTGGCATTACGCTGCGGAATAAAGCCATACTGACATTTGTTTGCTAAATACGTAGTGCATAATTCTGTTTATTATCAATTTTTCTAAAATCTTTCCTCCAATCGGTAATAAACTTATAGGTCTACATTTAGAACAATCTTCCAATGAAACTTTGCCTGGTTTCACAATAAGAATTATCCTAGCTACTTTCCAAGAACTGGGGAAAACTCCTCTATTTAGACATGTGTATGTATGTGTGTGTGTGTGTGTGTGTGTGTGTGTATGTGAACAGCATAGCTCAAAAACGAAAAACCGTAGAAAGTTGAAACTTGATATTCCGTTTAGGTATCAATATGGGATCTGACTGCGTTATCTTCAAAATTCCTCAACCGGAAGTACCACTTTACTAGTTTGTTTTTTTTACTTTTTTGCGTTTTTCTTAAAAGTGGCTCTGACAATTTTCTTCAAACTTAATATGTCAACTACACATACAAAGAGCTACAACTTTTATTTGAAACGTTTCTTTGGAAAAATTCATTTAAGGGCACTTTTGGGGGAGGGGTGGGAAGAATGGTTTCCTCCTAAAGGTGCTATTTCCTCTAAAGTGCTATTTCAGTTAATTAGACAATTCGGAGTTATTAACTAAAAATTAGGAATTTATTAACAAAAAATTAATGTTATTGAAATTCCGAGTTTGAAAAAATCGGATAACCGGAAGAGCGTTTACTTTAACACTTCACTAAATGATTTTTTTCACTTTATTGCGATTTTCTCAAAAATAGTTCCGACGATTTTCTTGAAACATCATATATAAACTAACCATACAAAGATCTACTTTTTTAACCATGCAAAGATTAACTTTTATCTAAAACATTTCTCTGGGAAAATTCATTTAAAGGCCCTTTTAGGGGAGGGGTGGGGTTATGTTTTTCTATAAAGTGCAATGTACAATTCTACCATCCAAATAAAATTAATAAGAAATAAATAGATAGCCAAAATTCCGAGTTTCACGAAAATTAGTAAACCGTAAGTGCGCATTTACTGAACAGTTTTTTCAGTTTTCGACGAATCTCATTAAATTTGGTACACAATAAAATTTGTCAATATAATTTTGAGAACTGGAGTAAGAGAAAGTTGTGTGAGTGTTTCACACCAGATTTTTTTTTTATGACACTAACAATTCCTTTGTGTTGAGAAAGGTGGGTGAAGTGCACGACAATCTTATGTAAACTCATTTTTAAAATGCTCTTTTTTTGTATTAACTATCACATTTTCTAGCAATTGTATTTATTGCATTTTACATTTTCTATCACTTGATCTATTTCAAGAAAGTTTAAATAAATATATTTGGAAAATTTAAGTATTTATAGAAAGTTAATCAAATACGTTAATAAAAAGTTTAATTCTAAATGGGAAAATTTTAACTGAGAATGCGATATAGAAAGCATAATACAAAGTTTGAAATTGCGACATGATCACTGAATAGGAACTTCAATATTCCCATCCATATAAGTTTGTGCATATTCATCGCTCAATAATATTGGATTTCAGGTCGGTGTAGGATCTTACCAGTGGCTAGTGTGTGCTACTGCAGGTTTCTGTGTTATGGCAGATGGTGTTCAGTTATTCATAACACCCTATCTTGAAACTAGCATTCAAGCTGAAATGTGTATAGATGATGATCGGAAGCCTTGGTTAAGTAAGTAAAGTTTTTATTGTTTAATTTCTGTTGAATAATGAGTTGAAGGCGCCTTGTCTCTATAATGCATGGACTTGAATGATTAATGAGTACGTTTATTCATTAATCAGTCCAAAACTTATATGTAAAGCTTATTGCTTTGAATTACTTATTACTAATAAACTAAATTGAACTGTCCTTCTAAGTTCTCAAAATAGCTATAACAGGCTGTTCTAAAATGTGAATTGTATTAACCTAGAATTTTAAAACAAGAGATTTCATCTACTTTCATAGTACTCAATGAATGTGTGTGATGTGTATATGTGTGTGTGTGTACATAATATGTTTTATAATAGTGGTATAATGGTATAATAGTGGTAATGAACCACTATTAAGGAGAATCGTTTGACAGCTAGCGACGGACGGAAAGAATGGAGGATGAATGGCGACAAACTACGCGATCACAAGGAGGCAGTGTTTGAAAGGTAGCAATGAATTGCCTAGGAAGATGAATAGGAAGACGTAGGAATATAAAGATGTTTTCACCCAACCCAAGAAAGGTAGCGCAATCTACCCCGTCGAATGAAAAGGACAAAAGGTAGAGTAGGTAGATGGCAACAAACCACTCGATTCTAAGAGGCAGGCTTGTTGGACAAGTAGCGATAAACTACCCGGTCGGTCGGGGAGAAAGAGATAAGGTTAAATAAGAACGACGGCTTAGATGGCTGACCAGACGTTCAGGACAAGTGAGACACTAAGAATTATTTGAATTTAGGCTGCGAGCCGTCCTTAGTAAAAATTGGGGATTCAATCATCGTGAGAAAGGGGTAACAAGTGGGGGAATTCTTCACTCTAGTTTCCACTGAACACTACCATATTACCAGCCTTCGTTTGTTATTTAAAACATCAATTTTTCAATATTTGAAACGGTTACATACTTATTAATAATAATCCAGAAAATTCCTTCTAGGGTCGCTTATTTAAATTTAAATATATTATGACAAATGGATTACGTCGCTTAATATGCTTATTTAAACATCTTTGAAACGTTTTATCTTTAAAGTGTATTCTTTCTCTTTTAAAAGAATTCTCTCTGGATATTTATAAAATATAATTAAAATACTCCTTTTCAGCCATTATTGACAGAGGTCAGAACATTACAAAATCAATCCCCAATCTAACTCAAATTGAGAATTTGTTAGGTAAGTTCATTCTCATTAAAATGGAGAAACTTGTAACTAATAACAATTTAGCTCCGGATTTATAAGCCAAATGGAAAAACGTTTCCAGAGCGTTTGAACTTATTAAGTCCAGTTTAGAAGAGCATTAAGTTAATAACCTAGTGTACCTCTAAAGGGCTTTCTCATCCCTCATCCATTCGAATCATGCCTTAGATTTTCTCTTCCTAGGAGCCTCTACAGCTCACTGTCCGGTGATGGGTAGTTGTCTGTCGTTACAGAACACTGCTCGGAGGCCGGTAATACCCTGAGAAGATTCCAGGATACAATAGATTGATCTATTAGTACATATCCCCTTAAAAAAAAGGTGCTAATGATTTAAATTTTATTTGGTACTATATCGATAGTATAGTTTTATTTTGGTACTGTATTGATATTTGAACTTTATTCGATTCTTAACCAGTCTTGGTTCCTTAGTTATTATTTTCTCTTACTCCTAGTATCATGCCAGATTTTAGAAATTGAGTGATCACCGGAAATACGTGTATTGGGGTCCTCTGAATACCATAAAAATGTTTTTAGCGAATGGTTTGTATGTGTGTGTTTTGTTAACAGATTTTTTTTGAGCATCTGGGGGAACAGCAGCATTATGCTTTCCTCTAAGGTACCACTTCAATATACTATGTGGCTTTACCACTTGCATAATATTAATATACATTAGAGGCATTGGAAATCAAAATTGAAAGAGAATTGGTTAACAGAAAGTGCGATTTACGATTTATAGAATAGGTTGTCAACATTTTTAGAAAACGGTTACAACGAAAACAGAACGCTACTGTTCTCCAAGAACCCCAAAAATCAATTTTCCTTGGAAAATATTTCAACGTTAACTGTAAAACACTTGAGTTTCCGGGGTGAGACCGCGTCAGTGGTTTGCTAGAAACCGATGTTTCGCCGATATTGGAATGAGCCTTTGTAGGGTTGTTACACCTTGAAAGCCAATAGGCAATGAATCTTGGTAGAGGAAAGGCGTGGCTCCTTCCTCCGCCAAATTGACTGCATTCTTAATCACCATCTTTACTGCAGGTGGTGGGCGGGGCTTAATTTTCTCTTCCTTGCCCACGGTTGGTTGATGGGTGACGAGATCTATGTCTCCCATCCTACTGCCCTCCTGCCAAAATTTTAACCTTTCCTGCTCCGGAAAACCATTCTTCCCTGCTTTTTCACCCCTTTTCCTGAGCAGGAGTCCATTGTCTCGATTTAGACAGTTTTCCTTTGTCTTAATTTCACTGCCTTCTTAATTTCCTTTGTCTTAATTTCCACACGTCCTAATAATTGTTTACCTGGACAAGAACCTTGGGGCTTCAAAATTTGTGGCATGCTCAGTTGTAGATGAATGTTCTGCGAGGGCAGACTTTTCCTTCTTGTTATGCCTTACACAGTGGATATTTTCTTTAAGACATGTTGTGATTAATCTTTTAGTCTGGCCTATTTATTTTTTCCCTACAGTTGCAAGGTATAACATAGACCCCACTTTTTTGCAGTGGAAAGCTCTCTTTGAACCCTGATAGCAGTTTAGATTTTTCGTCGTATGTATGGTAGTTTTACTGTGCTTTTCGAGGATTTTAGAAATCTTCTCCGACACTTCTTACACATATGGGAGGATAGTTCTCGTTTTCATTCTTCTTTCCTCTCTCTCCTCAGGTTGAATCACCTCTATCGCACGAGAAGGCTGAATGGCCCTATTGTAGCCAAACAAAGGATGCTTCCAAGGAAATAAGAAGAGCGTTTGAAAGGGCATCCACGCGTGTTCTTAAGACCCAGATCCGAGAAACAAGGCATCTATTAGCTGAAGCGGAATTAGGATCTTAAGAAAACATCTTTATCTGAGCCAGTGGGTCCCATCTTTATCTGAGGCAATAATGGGACCATACGATTGGGCTCATGTGCACAGTATAGTCATCGAGAAACAGATGAAGAATTCGTAAAGGCTTGTGAAAAGCAAAAAAGAAAATACAACCATCTGGGCAACAAGATAGGGCAACCATGTGAAACGGTTAAGTCTAATACGATGGTAAACCTCTTGGACAAGCTGTTAACCAAAGAAGAGGAAGCTGTAGTCGAAAGAGGTTTTGATTTCGCTCTGGCCCCCAGGAAACTGCCAAAGGAAAATATTATTTCTGGAATTGAAATGGCAATCAAAGAGCTTAATGATGCCGAGGCAGAGGAGACACGTCAGGATACGGCGGTAATACTCCGAAAAGTGAAATCTCCCAAGACGAATATATTCAGAGGAGAGTGGCAGGCGTTGAAGGAACTCAAATAAGATCAAGACACAGTTATCCTCCCAGCAGATAAGGGCCACTGCGATCATGAATAAGAACGACTACGTTTCAAAAATTCAGGATATTCTGAATCCACTGATGGATGGAAACCATGAAGTGGTTAAAAACCCTACAATGAGGATAGCAAAACGAGGATAGTGAGCGAATAACCCAATTAAGTCATCCACGCTCCCTCCTGAAGTGAAACTCAGACTTACCATCAGTGATCGGAACTATCAATCCTTTATGGGCTGCCAGAAATGCACAAGGAGGAAGTGAGCTCTATCAAATGATGAGCGCTCATGTAGGTCTTACGGACACTTACATAAAGAATCCCACTGATTTCGTCGAAGAAACGGATTTAATGATCAGTTTTGATGTCATCTCGCTCTCTTCACCAAGGTGCCTCTTGCAGAAGCGTACAGTGGTGGATGAACTTTTCCCACAAGTCTTGGCAAACTCATAGGTCCTGTCTAGAATCCACATATTTCTGCTTTGAAGGAACGTTCTACGAACAAAAACAAGGAGCCAGCATTGGCTCCCCGCTGAGCCCGATAGCAGCCAACCTATATATATATGGAAAAATTCGGAAAAGAGCCGTGAGACAAGGCCATCCATAGACCCGCTTATTGGTACAAGTAGGTAGATGAAATCTGCTTATTTGGGAGCGTGGGAAAGGCAAATATTTCTCTTCCTCTCATACCTAAACAACGTACATCCGAACATAAATTTCCTGGTGGAGATTGAGGTGAATGGGAAGCTTCCCTTCTTGGATGTGCTGGTCCAGAGAAAGAAGGATGGAACATTGGGACATACGGCATACCGCTAGAAAACCCACACCAACCGATACTTGAAGGAGAGCTCGCATCACCATCCTACAAAGAAGAGAGGTTTGATTACTATGTTGATCAAAGGTGCTGTCAGGATTGCCGAGCCAACGGAGTTGCCCAAGGAAGAAGATCATCTTCGGCAAGCTCTCAAACAAAACGGTTACAAAGATAGGCAAATAACTACTTTCTTCAATAGGGCCAAACACCTTCTTCGTGTGAGGAAACCTGAGCAGATAGAGGAAAGAAGAGAGAAAACGAGAACTATCCTTCCATATGTGCAAGGAGAGTCGGAGAAAATTTCTAAAATCCTTGCAAGGCACAATATAACTACCATACTTGGGAAGGACAGAAAACATCTCAAATAATACCAGGTTCGAAGACAGCTTTCCTCTGCAAAAAAGTGGGGTCAATGTGATACCTTGAAGCTGTGGGGAAAAATAAATAGGCTAGACTAAAAGATTAATCACAACACATCTTAAAGAACATATCCACTGGGTAAAAGGCATCACAAAACGGAGAAGTCTCCGTTAGGTAAGTTACATAACAGTAACTCTTTTTCTATAACAATCAGCAACCTTCCTGATATTAAAATCTCGAACACATCACATCTTCCTCACCTGAACTGTGAACATAATGTAACAATTTAATCTGCACCTTTATCCTCCTCGCTATTCTTGTCACTCTCTCGTCCACCTTCACTGTTTCAGATCTTCTTTTGTCTTTTCCTTTTCACTAAATCTCCAAAAGCAACAATTTCTAGAGGATACTCTAGTATTTCCGGTGAAGCTCAATTTCGAAAATTTGACCAATTGCTAGGAGTAAGCGAAAGTAAAAAGCACACATCTCAAATCCCGACACACCTCATGTATGATTACTTCAACCACAATATGTACGTAATCATACCGTCAATCTGTATTCGTGATGGAAATTTTGGATGAGAGCATTAGAGATACTTTCCGTGATAGCCTGTTTCATTTTGTGATCATCGACCGGTTTCGGGCGTTCGCCCATCATCAGGACGTCTTGATAAAACAGTGCGATAACACAAACTTGCATAGAGCAAAATCAGTTAATACACTGGAAGTATTTTATAACTAGGTTAAAATAGGTTTAGAATCCACATATTTCTGCTTTGAAGGAACGTTCTACGAACAAAAACAAGGAGCCAGCATTGGCTCCCCGCTGAGCCCGATAGCAGCGGGGAGCCAATATGTTGTTTTCATTTTAAAGGCATTGTATTCATCGTTCCTTCATGTTCTTTAGGGGTACATGCAAAATTAACCTCTCAAGGGGAACAAGTCTTTAATAGAATAAAAATGTCTATACACAAATGTAATACACAAGACTCTATCCCAAAAACTGGAAAACACGTTCTCAAGAATATGTATACAACCCTACACCCTACACCCTACACAAAACTTCCTTACTAGCTACCAATCTATAATACCTTCTTCTTTAATATGACCTCCATCAGGACCTCTTATTTAAATGGAGAATAAGATAACCTCCTAGGAGGATTTATGGTCCTTCGGCCTCGTTCCTGAGCTACTAGCGTGAGCTCCTCTTCCGTATCCTTCCTCTGGGGTTGTTCTGGAACTCCTAATGTGAACTTCTCCGCCGCACCCATTAATGGAACCAAATTTCGAGATGGTGTCGATGGTTGATTAGGATGCTGAAGTTTAATACTAACAGAATGATCTGATGCCAGTGATTTCGACGGTCCAGGTTCAACTTGCTCTATCTGTAAACCCGAATCTACGGCCTCTTCCATGCCCAGGTCCACGACGCTTTGTGTACTATTTGAGCCGAATGCCTCTTCACTACTTTCTCCGTGGCTGCAATGCAAACCAGGTATAAGCGAGGCCCTAAAAGTTTTTTTATAATATCCGGTGTCCAGGTTGACTTATTATGATAGAATTATTTTATCATAACTGCTTCCCCAGGTGCAAATGTGACACTTTTCCTGCCTGAGTTGAGGATCTGTCGCTTCTAACACGGTGCAACCTTCTCTTTGGTCTTTAAATGGTGAGGATTAGGTTGCATATCTAGTTGATTTGGTATAACCGTGAGTCTTGTTCTCACTGGCATTCCTAAAAGTAGAAGAGCAAGACTTACTCCAGTTGTCGTATTAGGAGTGTTTCTGTACATCAATAAGAAATTCATTAGCGCCGAATGAAGATCCTGATTGAGGTCCTTTGCCTTTAGAAGACACGACTTAACCAACTTAACTCTGCTCTCAAATTGGCCGATTATTGAAGGATGGTAAGGTGCCCCTGCCACAATTTCAATGTTATTGTTACTCAAAATTCTCGGTACTCCGAAGAACCCACTAGTTGTATTCCATTGTCCGATACTAATAATAATGTTACGAGTTCGTTGTAGGTCAGACTAGGAAATAAATAAGTAACACAATATCTACTAGACTCGTCTTTATTTTAACACTAATTTAAAACGCTTATTATAGTTCACTAAACTATTCACTTAACTAAACTAGCTCTATTAAAATATTCACTAGACTCTTCACTTAACTAAACTAATTCTATTAAAATATTCACTAAACTATCCTAAACTGTCACAATAGTATCCACACTGTCACACTTGAATTATCACTGATGTAAACACGCTCGCAGATAGCCCTGCGTCCAAAGAACTGCTGTTGGACTGCACGCCGGCTCATTTATATACGCTGGGGTGGGCAGGCCTAGACCCTTCCACACGCATCTAGCCCGCCCTCGACCAGTCGAGACACGTCCCCACTCCAACTCTACCGGGCGCCTGGCCGGTACTGGCCTAGACCCTTCCACAAGCATCTAGCCCGCCCTCGTCTAGTCGAGACACTTCCACGCACCTACTTGCCCCACTCCAACTCTACCGGGCGCCTGGCCCCAGCCGCCCTGAACCTCTCGCCTGCTTGCAACACTACCTCCTCCTAAAGACTGTTCCGTCCCGGAACAGGTATCCATAAGTGTGGTGACGGTAGGAGCAGCCTGCCCCACTGGTACGCCATCGGCAGTTTCCTTCGTGTTTTTCTTGGCCCACGGATTGAAGCAGCAAACCTGAATCGCGATGCCGGTGTGCTGGAATAGTACCTCGAGCATGTTCCTCACAATTCGCCAATCTAACCCGTCGAATCCGGATCCGAGCTTGGGTACGCTGAGCCTGGTGAGGTTGAGCCTCAGGAGATGGTCTCGCATGTTGAGCAAGCAGTTCCACAAGTTGAGATAGCTGGATTTCTCACCGGGGCGTGCCTTTGCGATTAGGTAAAACAGGTGTCGCCCCTTCTGCTCCGAGTATAAGACACTTCCAACGGCCGGCTTCTGGTCCTCCATAATCTTGGGTCGGCCAAACCTCTTCTGGATTACTCTGCTCAGTCCCCTTGACATTAATATGTCCTGAGCAGCACAATGGGCCAGTGCGTGTTCTCTGGGTGATTCAACCAAGTCCAGCACAACTTCCGTCGTGACTCCATAACGAATCTCGTGACTGATGTCCTGTCGCTCCATGAACTCGTGGAATGTTGGCTCTTCGTTGGGTACTCTGCAAATTCGAATGTTCTGCTCATCGGGCGAGTCTCCCAGGTATGGTGCGAGCCGGTTGAAGTGAACCACACGTGGTTTGCCGTTCGGCCTCTTTCTTATGCGGTACATGACATCGTTGATCCGCTTGACAATCTCATACGGGCCATCCCAAGAGCGCTGCAGCTTCGGTGAAAAACCTCGACGTCTCTTAGGGTCGAACAACCACACAAGGTCCCCCGCTTGGTAACCCCCATCGCCAGCATTTATATCGTAACGGTCTTTCATCCTGTCACTTGCATCCTGAATAGATGACCGAACTCTGTCATGCATGGTGTCCATTCTTCTTCGGAGGTTCGACACATAGTCTTCCCCAGCCACTTCTTCATCCGGTCTGCATCCGACTTTCAGGTCACAGGGCAGTCTCAATTCTCGTCCAAACAATACTTTCCCAGGACTTAGGCCAGTTGTTTCGTGGACAGCGGAACGGTACGCCAACAAGAATAAAGGAAGATGCTGGTCCCAGTCTCGTTGATGGTCGGAGACAACCTTAGACAAATGCTTTCCGATGGTTCTATTCATCCTTTCTACCATCCCATCAGACTGCGGGTGTAGTGCAGTTGTTCTCGTCTTCCTTATTCCCAGTATCTTGCACATGTCCTGGAACACCGTCGACTCAAAATTCCGCCCCTGGTCGGAGTGGAGTTCAAGGGGCACACCGAAACGGCTCACGAGCTCCTTGACCAGCACATCTGCTACTGTTGACGCTTCTTGGTCGGGTAAAGCGTAGGCCTCCACCCATTTGCTGAAGTAGTCCATAGCCACCAAAATGTATTTGTTTCCCACATCTGTTCTCGGAAAAGGACCTACGATGTCAACTGCAATCCTTTCGAAAGGGCTTCCGACGTTGTACTGCCTCATGGGTGCCTTCTTCCTTCGGTGGGGTCCGTTGGCCGTAGCACACACCACGCATTTCCTGCACCAGTCTTTTACATCGTCCTTGCAGTTAAGCCAGTAAAACCTCTGCCTAATCTTGTCCAGTGTCTTCCGAACACCCAAGTGTCCGCCAGATGTTCCGTCATGGAGTAACTTTAATATCTCAGGTATCCGCTTCGTTGGTGCCACTATCTGAAGTCGGTTCGACGTTCCGTCTTCACTCTCCAGGACTCTTTTCAGAAGACCATCTTGCAGGAGTAAGGAGTCCCACTGAGCCCAATATGACTTCAGCCTGCGAGAGAGATGAGCAATTTCCTCCCAGGTCGGCCTGTTTCCTTCTCTCTTCCATTTCAGCAACTTGTTTAGGTCTGGATCTTCTTCCTGCTCCTTGCGGATCTCAGTGATCTGCCAGTTGTCATCGGTGACAGTAACCCTGCAAGCTGTTGCCGCATTCTCCTCCAGTCGACTGCAGTGCCTACACTCTTCCTGGCAGGGTCTTCTTGACAGGGCATCGGCATTTCGGTGGTTCGGTCCAGCGAGGTGTTCTGGGGCCTCGGTAATACGGATCGACGGTTGCCCCTTCCCGCCAACCCTTTTTAGTTTTCTGGGCTTCTGAGGCATAGGACAACGATTCCTCAGATGTCCTAGTCCTCCACAGTTCCAGCAGCGGACTCCACGTTTCTCGGTCCTTAGCGCGTCGAGAACCTTCTGCACAATGTCCTCCAGTGCTGGCAAACGTGGTTCTTCCGTGGCGCCCTCCACAGAACGGATCCGAGCGGGACCGCGCACTGACTGCCTCACCGCTTCAAATTCGAGGGCCTGTGATAGCGCTTCATTCAATGTTCGGGGCCGAGCTAGTTTCACAGCTTGCTGAGTTTCGGCTTCTCGAAGCCCATCCAGGAACTGTCAATTGCAAGGCTCTCGTAGACATCATCCGGAACTGTAGGGTAAGCGCACTTGACCAGTCGCACTACGTCGGCCTCGAACTCCTGTAGGGTTTCATTCGGTCTCTGGATTCTGTTCTTCAACTGCGACCTGTAGACAGGCTCCATGTGCTGTTGGCCAAATCGCATTTCCAGATGTTTGACAAGTTCATCATAGTTCTGTCTCTCCTGCATAGGAATAATTCGGAGGACTTGCAGGGCTTCACCACGTAGTGACATGCTCAACATGGAGCCCCTCGTCTTCGCTGACCATTCATGCACCGCAGCCACCGTCTCAAATAACGTTAAATACTCCTCCCAGGCTGATTTGCCGTCAAATGTAGGTATGTCCCGTCCTGATGTAGGCATTGCCGGGGTTATCGATCCAGGGCGGTTTTCTTCGACTTCCTTCAGACGTTTCGCTATTGCAGATATTTTTCCATTCAGTGTTTGAGAGTTTTCGCGTAATTCTTCTCTTAACGATGTCGCACTTTCCATCAACTGACTTGTTAATTTCTCGTCTAACTCTTTTCGCAGAAATTCGCAGTTTTTAATTAAGTCCGCCTTTAGTTCTTCTCCCAATAATACGGAGTTCTGAGCTAATTTGTCTTCCAATGCTTTGGAATTTTGAGCTAATTTCTCTTCCAATGATTTTGAATTTTGATCTAATTTTGCTTCCAATTTGTCTTCCAATGATTTTGAATTTTGAATTATATCTACCTTTAGAGATTTAATAGAATCTATCTCGAAAAGATACTCATCTGGGTTTTCCCCTGCTGCTTCGAGCGCATCTCTTAAGCGTTGTTGAAGAACTGTTTTTTTTTACCGATGGTTTCCTCGTCTCTCTCCTCGAGCTCACTCTTCAGTTCAGGAACAGTCAGTTCGGCTAGTTTCTTCACAACCATCTTGTCACACTTCGAGTTCAAAGTCACTTTTCTGTAAAACACTTCACGTTTTTCCAAGTCTGAACCCCACACCTGACACCAATTGTTACGAGTTCGTTGTAGGTCAGACTAGGAAATAAATAAGTAACACAATATCTACTAGACTCGTCTTTATTTTAACACTAATTTAAAACGCTTA
Source organism: Triatoma infestans (assembly GCA_011037195.1). NCBI lineage: Eukaryota > Metazoa > Arthropoda > Insecta > Hemiptera > Reduviidae > Triatoma > Triatoma infestans. The sequence continues at coordinate 459 of JAAEAF010013559.1, read as the reverse complement.
TTATAGTTCACTAAACTATTCACTTAACTACTAGCTCTATTAAAATATTCACTAGACTATTCACTTAACTAAACTAATTCTATTAAAATATTCCCTAAACTATCCTAGACTGTCACAATAGTATCCACACTGTCACACTTGAATTATCACTGATGTAAACACGCTCGCAGATAGCCCTGCGTCCAAAGAACTGCTGTTGGACTGCACGCCGGCTCATTTATATACGCTGGGGTGGGCAGGCCTAGACCCTTCCACACGCATCTAGCCCGCCCTCGACCAGTCGAGACACGTCCCCACTCCAACTCTACCGGGCGCCTGGCCGGTACTGGCCTAGACCCTTCCACAAGCGTCTAGCCCGCCCTCGGCTAGTCGAGACACTTCCACGCACCTACTTGCCCCACTCCAACTCTACCGGGCGCCTGGCCCCAGCCGCCCTGAACCTCTCGCCTGCTGGCAACA
>JAAEAF010013558.1:0-192882 GCA_011037195.1 Triatoma infestans | reverse complement strand
GGCCTAGACCCTTCCACAAGCATCTAGCCCGCCCTCGGCTAGTCGAGACACTTCCACGCACCTACTTGCCCCACTCCAACTCTACCGGGCGCCTGGCCCCAGCCGCCCTGAACCTCTCGCCTGCTTGCAACACTACCTCCTCCTTAAGACTGTTCGTCCCGGAACAGGTATCCATAAGTGTGGTGACGGTAGGAGCAGCCTGCCCCACTGGTACGCCATCGGCAGTTTCCTTCGTGTTTTTCTTGGCCCACGGATTGAAGCAGCAAACCTGAATCGCGATGCCGGTGTGCTGGAATAGTACCTCGAGCATGTTCCTCACAATTCGCCAATCTAACCCGTCGAATCCGGATCCGAGCTTGGGTACGCTGAGCCTGGTGAGGTTGAGCCTCAGGAGATGGTCTCGCATGTTGAGCAAGCAGTTCCACAAGTTGAGATAGCTGGATTTCTCACCGGGGCGTGCCTTTGCGATTAGGTAAAACAGGTGTCGCCCATTCTGCTCCGAGTATAAGACACTTCCAACGGCCGGCTTCTGGTCTTCCATAATCTTGGGTCGGCCAAACCTCTTCTGGATTACTCTGCTCAGTCCCCTTGACATTAATATGTCCTGAGCAGCACAATGGGCCAGTGCGTGGTCTCTGGGTGATTCAACCAAGTCCAGCACAACTTCCGTCGTGACTCCATAACGAATCTCGTGACTGATGTCCTGTCGCTCCATGAACTCGTGGAATGATGGCTCTTCGTTGGGTACTCTGCAAATTCGAATGTTCTGCTCATCGGGCGAGTCTCCCAGGTATGGTGCGAGCCGGTTGAAGTGAACCACACGTGGTTTGCCGTTCGGCCTCTTTCTTATGCGGTATATGACATCGTTGATCCGCTTGACAATCTCATACGGGCCATCCCAAGAGCGCTGCAGCTTCGGTGAAAAACCTCGACGTCTCTTAGGGTCGAACAACCACACAAGGTCCCCCGCTTGGTAACCCCCATCGCCAGCATTTATATCGTAACGGTCTTTCATCCTGTCACTTGCATCCTGAATAGATGACCGAACTCTGTCATGCATGGTGTCCATTCTTCTTCGGAGGTTCGACACATAGTCTTCCCCAGCCACTTCTTCATCCGGTCTGCATCCGACTTTCAGGTCACAGGGCAGTCTCAATTCTCGTCCAAACAATACTTTCCCAGGACTTAGGCCAGTTGTTTCGTGGACAGCGGAACGGTACGCCAACAAGAATAAAGGAAGATGCTGGTCCCAGTCTCGTTGATGGTCGGAGACAACCTTAGACAAATGCTTTCCGATGGTTCTATTCATCCTTTCTACCATCCCATCAGACTGCGGGTGTAGTGCAGTTGTTCTCGTCTTCCTTATTCCCAGTATCTTGCACATGTCCTGGAACACCGTCGACTCAAAATTCCGCCCCTGGTCGGAGTGGAGTTCAAGGGGCACACCGAAACGGCTCACGAGCTCCTTGACCAGCACATCTGCTACTGTTGACGCTTCTTGGTCGGGTAAAGCGTAGGCCTCCACCCATTTGCTGAAGTAGTCCATAGCCACCAAAATGTATTTGTTTCCCACATCTGTTCTCGGAAAAGGACCTACGATGTCAACTGCAATCCTTTCGAAAGGGCTTCCGACGTTGTACTGCCTCATGGGTGCCTTCTTCCTTCGGTGGGGTCCGTTGGCCGTAGCACACACCACGCATTTCCTGCACCAGTCTTTTACATCGTCCTTGCAGTTAAGCCAGTAAAACCTCTGCCTAATCTTGTCCAATGTCTTCCGAACACCCAAGTGTCCGCCAGATGTTCCGTCATGGAGTAACTTTAATATCTCAGGTATCCGCTTCGTTGGAGCCACTATCTGAAGTCGGTTCGACGTTCCGTCTTCACTCTCCAGGACTCTTTTCAGAAGACCATCTTGCAGGAGTAAGGAGTCCCACTGAGCCCAATATGACTTCAGCCTGCGAGAGAGATGAGCAATTTCCTCCCAGGTCGGCCTGTTTCCTTCTCTCTTCCATTTCAGCAACTTGTTTAGGTCTGGATCTTCTTCCTGCTCCTTGCGGATCTCAGTGATCTGCCAGTTGTCATCGGTGACAGTAACCCTGCAAGCTGTTGCCGCATTCTCCTCCAGTCGACTGCAGTGCCTACACTCTTCCTGGCAGGGTCTTCTTGACAGGGCATCGGCATTTCGGTGGTTCGGTCCAGCGAGGTGTTCTGGGGCCTCGGTAATACGGATCGACGGTTGCCCCTTCCCGCCAACCCTTTTTAGTTTTCTGGGCTTCTGAGGCATAGGACAACGACTCCTCAGATGTCCTAGTCCTCCACAGTTCCAGCAGCGGACTTCACGTTTCTCGGTCTTTAGCGCGTCGAGAACCTTCTGCACAATGTCTTCCAGTGCTGGCAAACGTGGTTCTTCCGTGGTGCCTTCCACAGAACGGATCCGAGCGGGACCGCGCACTGACTGCCTCACCGCTTCAAATTCGAGGGCCTGTGATAGCGCTTCATTCAATGTTCGGGGCCGAGCTAGTTTCACAGCTTGCTGAGTTTCGGCTTCTCGAAGCCCATCCAGGAACCTGTCAATTGCAAGGCTCTCGTAGACATCATCCGGAACTGTAGGGTAAGCGCACTTGACCAGTCGCACTACGTCGGCCTCGAACTCCTGTAGGGTTTCATTCGGTCTCTGGATTCTGTTCTTCAACTGCGACCTGTAGACAGGCTCCATGTGCTGTTGGCCAAATCGCATTTCCAGATGTTTGACAAGTTCATCATAGTTCTGTCTCTCCTGCATAGGAATAATTCGGAGGACTTGCAGGGCTTCACCACGTAGTGACATGCTCAACATGGAGCCCCTCGTCTTCGCTGACCATTCATGCACCGCAGCCACCGTCTCAAATAACGTTAGATACTCCTCCCAGGCTGATTTGCCGTCAAATGTAGGTATGTCCCGTCCTGATGTAGGCATTGCCGGGGTTATCGATCCAGGGCGGTTTTCTTCGACTTCCTTCAGACGTTTCGCTATTGCAGATATTTTTCCATTCAGTGTTTGAGAGTTTTCGCGTAATTCTTCTCTTAACGATGTCGCACTTTCCATCAACTGACTTGTTAATTTCTCGTCTAACTCTTTTCGCAGAAATTCGCAGTTTTTAATTAAGTCCGCCTTTAGTTCTTCTCCCAATAATACGGAGTTCTGAGCTAATTTGTCTTCCAATGATTTGGAATTTTGAGCTAATTTCTCTTCCAATGATTTTGAATTTTGATCTAATTTTGCTTCCAATTTGTCTTCCAATGATTTTGAATTTTGAATTATATCTACCTTTAGAGATTTAATAGAATCTATCTCGAAAAGATACTCATCTGGGTTTTCCCCTGCTGCTTCGAGCGCATCTCTTAAGCGTTGTTGAAGAACTGTTTTTTTACCGATGGTTTCCTCGTCTCTCTCCTCGAGCTCACTCTTCAGTTCAGGAACAGTCAGTTCGGCTAGTTTCTTCACAACCATCTTGTCACACTTCGAGTTCAAAGTCACTTTTCTGTAAAACACTTCACGTTTTTCCAAGTCTGAACCCCACACCTGACACCAATTGTTACGAGTTCGTTGTAGGTCAGACTAGGAAATAAATAAGTAACACAATATCTACTAGACTCGTCTTTATTTTAACACTAATTTAAAACGCTTATTATAGTTCACTAAACTATTCACTTAACTACTAGCTCTATTAAAATATTCACTAGACTATTCACTTAACTAAACTAATTCTATTAAAATATTCACTAAACTATCCTAAACTGTCACAATAGTATCCACACTGTCACACTTGAATTATCACTGATGTAAACACGCTCGCATATAGCCCTGCGTCCAAAGAACTGCTCTTGGACTGCCCGCCGGCTCATTTATATACGCTGGGGTGGGCAGGCCTAGACCCTTCCACACGCATCTAGCCCGCCCTCGGCCAGTCGAGACACGTCCCCACTCCAACTCTACCGGGCGCCTGGCCGGTACTGGCCTAGACCCTTCCACAAGCATCTAGCCCGCCCTCGGCTAGTCGAGACACTTCCACGCACCTACTTGCCCCACTCCAACTCTACCGGGCGCCTGGCCCCAGCACTACCTCTCGCCTGTTTGCAACAAATATATACGAAAGAAGCAATAATGGATCTTCTATGTTGCAATAGATTTTTCTTGATCCTAGTGGATTGAAATAGCGATTAAAAGAAGATAGATCTCATGTATGTCATTTTTGCTCTTGCTAATTGGAAGATTACAGGGATCCTCGGGGAAATGAAATAAAGCATCAGATGTTTAGTGTGTAAATTTTGATGAATAGAAAGTTCAATATAGTAATATTCTTAGGCTACTTCTATAAAGATATGTTAAGATCTTTGAAGAAGTTAACTCTTTAACATTAATTCGTCTATTTTATCTAATAATTGGCATATTAATTCAATAATATTAAACAATTTATAGAAATTTTTAAATAAATTATGAAGCAAAATAAGAGTATTGATGGTGGTTAAATGCTGTGGTCTAATGATACTGAGATTAAGAAGAACTTAATGGCGTGACCAGGAAGTGGAAGGAAGTTGTATTGTCAAAATAAAAATTTACTCATCACAGTTCAAAAATAAAAATAAAATCTCCACAAATTACATTATTTTTTAAATCTAGATATCCACCAGCCAGTTAAATCTAGATAAAATTGTGGCCGTTCAGGTTCATAATCCATATATCTGTAACCATTAATGGTTCTTGGAACTGCCGGTTCAATTTGTGAACCTTCCTTCCATGCATTAAACGATGTTATTGCTACTAATAACGTATTTGCTGCAATTGCACTTCTCCAGCCTACCTATAAAAAAAAAAAAAAAAAAAATGAAATTTAATCGGTATATTTCGAATGAAAAATGGAAACGAATTATAATTTTGTAAAAATAAATTTACATCGTAATAATTTCCATGAAGACGATGCCTTGTATAAGTGTCTGGCAAGCCATTAAAATAACCGGGCGATATACAAGGAACAAATATTAAATTATTTTGTTCGGCATATTTGCTTAAAGACTTCCAATTTTTCCATGAAGCCCCATATGTGATTCCATTTGACGCAAAATAGGTATAGAAACCTATGAACAATAAAAAAAGCCATGTTGAGTGAAAGGGTTGGCTATTTCTTTAAAGATTTAGCTAAGTATAAAGTAAATTGTATGTGTTGTGAGCTAGAGTGCGCTAAACCCAAACTGTTCCACACATTAACTTTGTCTGCTGAACCTATGCATAATGTATCAGTGTTTGGAGAGTTTCAATGTAAGTTAAGTTAAGCTAGGATACCCCAAGATCGCTGATGAAGAAGTAGCTAAGCCCATTTCCCTCTTCAGGGAAATTCTAGATAACAGTTCTTTCCAGGCCCCTCAAGGAAAGTTTTGAGCCCAGGTCTTGTCAAAGTTCCTTTCTCAGTTAGAACCTTGTTACTTTGCTAGTTACTGGTTCAATATGATTCCCCCAATTGAGCTTTGGATCTAGCGTGAGCCCAAGATATTTTAATCTGGTCATTGACAGGGAGAGGATTGCCTCGAAAGAAAACCATCTAGTTTCCTTCTTTGAGTCAAGAGCACATATACAGAAGATTTCTGTAGACTTTGAACTTATTTTTGTAATAGCACCTAGCGGTGCGTTTCCCCAGAGAAAATGCTGAAAAATTTACCTCTAATGAGGATTACAAGATCATCAGCGTATCCCCAAATGCAGTGTTATAGCTACAGTTTGTGCTGCCCGGGGCTGCCTGTAATTAGGAAATTCATAATACTCATCGAACCTATTTAAGACACAACTTGAAAATTAAGTTTTAAAAAAAAAGTATATCTTTTACTTTTAAATTAAAATACAAAACTACAAAAGTATTTTTCTTGCTATTTCATTAGCAAAAGCATTTAGGATATTATCAAAATCTATTTCGTTTGTTAGTTGATGTTCTATAGATAAATTAAAAGATTCCTTCGTAAATCCCACATTCTTGATCTAGATAATTTTTCATCAGTTTTAATTTGGCAAAACTCCTTTCGCAATAGCTGACCTACACTGACCGCAATATTTAAAAAAAATTGGGAACTATCCTATATTTTTTTTATAAAGTCCGAGAGGGCATTCACCTTCTTTCCAAGTTTCTGTTTGATCTTAAATAGTATGTATTGACATGAAATTTTGAAGCCTTTTACTTTCAACAAGGAATTGTTGTTCTTGATCATATTTAGTATCATTTAGATCATACTTAGTTCATGATCATTTTATTGTTGTTGATTAGTAATTTAGCTCACACTCTTGATTTTCATTTAAAAGATTTTATGAAGCATATTTCTCAGCGAGAACATAAATCTGTAGTAATCTCCGTGTTATTTCTTGGATCTCGGTCCAATGAAGAAAACATTTCTCTTTTTTAATTCAGTTTCGTATAATAATCCAGCATCTTGTGAACCTTCATAAAAAAATGTATTTTTCTTTCTTTCTCAATAACAACTAAGAGTATTTTGTTGAGGGGAGTATTCTATTGAGTCATGTAGAGGGGAAAGAACACAGGATCTACTGCCCGCAGAATCGTATCGTCACTGTCGAATCCAATATAGTTTTTTTTTTTGGACGGTTCATGTACTGCGACCATCAGATGATATATTATACCCCCTCTGGTGCCGTAGGTGAGCTTGCTTATAGCATCCTCTCCAAATTGAGATGCTGGAGGGTTCTAGGGTGGGTATTCCCCCCTCCCCTACCTGGTATCAACCCAGGCTATTGAATCTTCTTCGGAAGACGGCGTCGCAGACGGTGAGAAGATGTATGGAGACTCCTCTATCTCCCCATAGAATCTGCATGTGCCATCATCTTCTAGACTCAGCTTCCTCAGGTATCCCCTGGGTCTGCAGTGCCCCGTAAGAATACGGATCTGTTCTTAATCAGATTGATATAGGCCTTCGACCATTCCTGGTTATAACATCCCAGACAGACCATGGTCTGCCTCAGTCCCGGGAGAGTGGTCCAGAGACGGGCCCTTTTCGCCACCTCCTCTTTCTAGATATCTTCCAAGAATACCTCGTCGCTGACTCCGCAAAAGGGCTCGGCCACAAGAGAGAACATGCAGCGCCTTCCTTTGCCACGGTGTCGGCCACCTCATTACCTTCCACGCCGACATGCTCCAGGACCCAGAATAGGGTAACTTTATTTCTTCTGCCTAGGTCATTAAGCTTACTTAGGCATTCCCAAACCATTTTAGAGCTGATGCCACAGGAACTCGATGCATTAATGGCAGCCTGACTTTCGGACAGGATAACTATCTCTTGATTCCGATATCCCCTTTTGAGGTTAAACTGAACGCACCTTCCAATAGCGTGAATTTCCGCCTGGAAGATGCTGGGAAACATAGCTATTGATTCCGAGTGTTTGGTTCTAGGACCAAACTTTGCCCTGGTTCTCTCGAGGGTCTTAGACCCATTAGTTTACTACTTAGTGGCATGCTTATTAATACTGGACAAGGCGGATCCCTCGCTCCACTCCCTTTTCGTACTTAGCTTCGAACGAAGCTATATTTCTTAGTCATACTGTCCCTAGGGAGGTTCCAGGGGAGGAAGCCGGCAGAAGGGAATATCCACTCCTTAGAGCCTAGCCCATATCCCCGCGCCCTCTCTAGCGATACTGAGGAGGGCTCCCCAATATAGTAATAACCAATATCTTTCCTTCAGAGAAATTTCAGCCACTAAAAAAATTATTTGTGTACAACTCAAAAAGGTTTTTGAAACCCTGGATGACTCATAATTTATTTAAACTAGTTCAGCACAAGAAAAAACTGTGGACTCTATATAAACAAACAAGGTATGTAACAGTATACAAACAGTTCCGATGTCTGAACAATAAAATAAAATTCCTCTGCAGGCAACAAAAAAATGAGTATCTAAACAACCTATTGAAATCATCTGACTCTAAACCATTTTTCAAATACATCAATTCTCAAATAAATGGCAAACCAAAAGTAATTAACTTGAAGAATGCTAATGGCCATACGGAAGTTCAACCAGAACAAAATGTCAAGACTCTATCACTACACTTTTTAAATACTTTTACCAATGATGCCTCCACTGAAGTAGTTCCTGCATTACCCTATTCTACTTTCAACAATGAATCCTTATCTAATTTGCATATTAATGAAGATGATGTAAAGGATGCCATTTTATTACTCAGTTCTACTAATAGCTCTGGACCTGATGGAATTCCTCCAATTTTTCTTCAAAAATGTGTAAACTCCATATCAAAACCACTCTGCAATATTTATAAGTTGTCTTTAGAACAGCAAGCTGTCCCAAAATTATGGAAGCAATCAATAGTTATTCCAATTTTTAAGAAAGGTGATAGAACTGATCCTTCTAACTACAGGCCAATATCTCTCACTAGCATTATCTGTAAGGTCTTTGAAAAGATCGTCACAAAAAAAGTAACTATATTTCTCTTAGAGAGCAGTATAATTCCACATAACCAACATGGATTTCAACCTGGCAGATCTGTACTAACCAACATGCTAGCCTCAATTGACCATTGGACTAAACAGCTTGACAACCATCAACCTATCGATGTCATTTATATAGATTTCAAAGCGGCGTTTGATACTGTCCCACATCGACATCTTCTTTACAAGCTCCAGCACTATGGAATAAGAGGTAACATCTAGGATGGCTGTCTGACTTCTTAACAAACCGTACATTTCAAGTGAGGCTGGATGGTATCCTATCGGACTCCCTTCCAGTTTTAAGTGGTGTGCCACAAGGCTCAGTTATTGGTCCTCTTCTGTTTATCTTGTACTTGTCTGACCTCAAGTTCTCTTCTCAATCCCAATTCTTCGCGGATGATTGCAAATTATTTAATAATCCAATACTTAACAAGGAAGTTATACTACATGATCTTCATCAGTTAGAATCCTGGAGTAAAGCATGGCGTCTAGTAGTCAACATGTCTAAATCTACAGTTCTACACCTAGGTACCAACAACCCACACTTAATTTATAATATTGATGGTATTACCCTCAAAAGTTGTGATTCGGTTACAGATTTAGGTATTACCATTACAAAAAAGCTCAAGTGGGATGAACATGTTGCAAGGCTTAGCAAAACATGCAATAGCCTCTTATACCTAATAAAGAAATCTTTCCCTAACCTCATACCCGACAATCTGAGGACTTTATATATATCATACATTAGACCTCATCTTGAATTTGCAAATCCTGTCTGGTCACCGTATTTAAAAAAAGATGCCAATGCCTTGGAAAATGTACAACGCAAGTTTACCAAACTTTCTCCATCACTTCGTGAGCTTCCTTATTCAGACAGACTAAATACTTTAAACTTAAGATCTCTGGAAGATCGAAGAAAAAGAGGAGACATGATTGAGCTTTTTAAAATTCTACATGGACACTACAAGAGTAGTCTAGATCATCTGTTCGCCCCTACAGAAGTAGCCCATCTCCGAGGACACATATCCAAACTATTCCATCCTCAATCCAACTTAGATCTTCGCAAACATTCATTTGCTGTAAGGACCATCTCAGCATGGAACTCACTCCCTACATATGTCATCGAAGCACCCTCTATAAATTCCTTTAAGTCTAGATATGACACATTCTTTGGAAACATATAACATTCTGGCATCATGTTTCCCATTTTAGCTATTAATTTATATTATTTTTATAGTACCTATGTTTATTTTGTGAAATTATCTTTTTTCTTTCTTTTCCTCATATTTCTATTGGCTTTTATATTGTGCTTATATACTTCAAGTGTCAAATTTAAATATATATTTAGTGCAATTATATTGTCACCTTAGGGACCATATTTCAATAACTATACTTATTGTAGTTAATATTGTATACTCTTGAGAGCATTCACCGGCACTGCCGCTAGCTCTTTTTGTAATAATAATAATAATAATAATAATACAACTCATTGGGTTCAGCTTACCTTTTCAGGTAAACTCTAGTTCACCAACATATATACTACTTTCCTCTGCCAACATTTTTACAGATTGCATGAAATATACAAAGGATACGCAAGAGAACCCAGTAGATCATCTAGGCACAGTGGATTTCACTATTTTTCGCATTTCACCAAATAGGTACTCAATTCTAATGTTCCATTATAGAACTCTGACTGGGAAAAGAGGGTTGTAACTCAAATATTTGTAACTTTAAAACCTTTTCATTTTACTTCTCAATTCTTCCTAATACTGATAACTTTTCTTTCGAACCATTTATCCGTTGTTTTAAACTATATTTTCAACAAATCATATTTCAAGGTACGGTTTGTTTACCATCAAAGCCTGATCTTTTTATTTCAGATCTCTGTTCCAAATTAGCTAGCAATCCAATGAATATACCATCATATTTCGTTTTTCTGATGCTTAAATTTCCTTCTACAGATAAGAGTTCTTTCCATGATGTTGAATCAGTATCTTGAGGATAATAAATGTAATATACCTAAAAGAAGAGAATTATTAAATTATAATGTATAAGAAACAATTTTGCTACTAATTTTACAATATTGAAACGTACAGGTAGCAAATGATTATTTGAGGACAATCTAAACAATGCTCTATGATATTGAAATGTATCAATAAATTTCTTTATATGTTTAAATAAACTTGCAGGATTTCTATTGCTGTAAGATTTAATATGTAAAGCAATTTTGATGTTGTATTTAGCAGCTATGTCCATCAGCAGAGAGAGATTGTCATCTGGAGAATCATCAATCTCTGGTGGATACCAAGCAACCAGCACAACACCTGCAACACACATATACTTGAACTGTTTTCTTGAAAGCCGAATCCTCTTTGTCAGCTATTGATCAGAAGTGTAGGACAAAGCCACTATAAACTGGAACCAATTAAGTTAATGATTCAGTTCAAGAAAAAAAAGTGGTATAAATTGTGTGACCTGAGAAGGAATACTACATATTCATAGTTGTTGTGGGGTTGGTTCCGCAGAGCTGGAAAGCATCAGAGACATTTTCCGTGATAGCCTGCTGCTTTTTGTGGTCATCGACCGGTTTCGGGCGTTCGCCCATTATCAAGATGCTTTTTTCAAACAGTGTGGTAACATAGATTTGCACAGAGCAAATTTAGTTGATTTTACTATGTGTATCAACTAAATTTTGATCTACAATGTATCAACTGTATTTGCTCTTGCAAGTCTATGTTATTACACTGTTTGACAAAAACAGCCTGATGATGGGCGAACGCCCGAAACCGGTCGGTGGCCACAAAAAGAAGCAGTCTATCACGGAAAATGTCTCAGATGATTAACTTCACACCAACTTTTACTTACGTGATGCAACATTCCAAAATATGATTTAAACAAAAAACAAATTCAAAGCTATGTGAACAAAAAAATTGTGTAGTGTTGTAGATGGCTCAGGAATTTTTTTAAGCAAACATTATTGGTAGAAAATGCGCCTAACACAAGATTAGGCCAAAAGGAAATAATAAAAATAAGAGTATGATAAGTTACTATTTCAAATTTTAGGCTTTTCTTAAACATAGAGCGTCGCCGGTCAGTATAGCTTATTCGGTCAGAATATATTCCTCGAGAAAATATATAAAAAAAAAAATAATTTTTAAATAAATTCTATTTATTCTCTTCCAGTTTGGAACATTAAACGCTGTTTTTTATCTGTAATAGTTATGCGACCATTATCACGAAAAACAATTTTTCGGATTGAGATCGCATGTTCCATTAACATTCAAGGCGGCACGACCGTGAAGAAGTTCATTGCAACATGGGCGAAACGTCAGTTTATAGCTAACCACTGACGCGGTCTCAACCCGGTAACTTATATGTTTCTCATTCGATGTTCCTTTAAGTTCAAAAATTGAGAAATTTGTTGCTCAAAAAATGCAAAGTATCCTGAGAAACTTATTATTTAATTTAACGGAACATTGAAGATCGCATTATCCCCTCTGACAAAATGTATATGTAATCTGACTACTAACTAATCTTTTCTAATCTAAACTAAAAATCTATTACCTGCACCAATCTTCCTTAATTGTTGCATATGTTGTTCAATAATCGATGCATTTCTTGAACTATAAAATCCAAGCTGTGGATAATAATTGGTTAACGTAGGCAATGAATTTTTAACAATTTTTGTAGAATTTATAATTTTTCGCTCATTGTTCCAGTATTTAAATTTTCTATCAACTGGAGGGCTTTTGTACCATGCGTAATAAAATATATGTACATTATAATTTGGTTCTAAGGGCGTTTCAAATAAAACTCGTCTTTCTGCCCGACCATTAATTTTATGGGACAACCTCTGAATTTTTTTCTCTATCAATTTAATTCTTAAATCAGCAATACTAAGTACCGTTGGCAATGTGTTGTTTTCAAATATATAGTATTTCTTTCGATCGAAAATGTTTATTTTTTTAGAACTGACAGTAACATCTTCCGAGTAATTACTTACATTTATTAATGATAAAGTACACATTATAATTCCGAATGTTAAAAATACTGTTCTTAAATGTGCCCTAATAATTGGCATCATCCTTTATTCGTTTTAAAATATTCTTGGTTTAAATATGTATTTTGTTATATAAAAAAAAAATTAAGAAACATGAAAATAAATACAAAAATAAAGAAATAATTTTGGAAAAAAAGTTTCAAAACAGAAATACCAATGCATATCTGTTTTTTCTGTTTATTTGTATTGAACTTAATGAAAAAGTATTACAAAAAATTAAGTTAATAATATAAAACTAAGCAAAAATTATAAACAACAAAAAATTCAAATCATGCATGCTGTTTGCATAAAGAAACATGGTCTTTAATATATTTATATATTGAAATTAAATCGCGCAAACTGTAATTACGACCAGTAAAGTACGATCCTGGAAGGTAATAAATGTAAAACTGTCTCACAGGTTCTTCTTTCGCTGTTTAGGGTAGGTGCCACCCTCGGGCCACCCTTGGTGTCAGGCCAAAATGTCTAATCAAACAGGATAATCAACCAAATTAAAATCGTAACGCATGTTAGAATTTGCTTCAAAAGGCTGAAAAAAATTGTTATATTTAAAAAAGTATTAAATTAATTGCATTATCAGATTCCTCACGAAAAAATAAACTCGATGTTAAAAGTAAGTCATATTTGAACACTGATCTTATAGTTAACTAAATTTTAACATAATGTAAAATGTTCTTCAAGTATTCAATTACAATTTCCAATTGCTTTTTTACCAGTTGAATTAATAGGGGCCCCCTGAAGTTCAATTCAAAATAACTCTTCAAAATTTCACAAAGAGAAATAATTAATGGAAAAAAATATTCAAAATACAATTTTCAAACTTTGTTTTTTACAGTTTAGAAAAGAAGTTTAATAAAGATAAATATTAAAGGCGGTAAAGGAGAGGGGGCTTCATAAGAAATCACTTTGAATAATCTATTGAAATGTATAAAATTTTGTAGCTTTTAGGCTTTAACTAAATCTGAATAATTAGCTTTACATCAAAATATTGAGCAGCAATCAAAATACAAATAAAGTAGAAATAATAATGTCCGAAGTTGAGTTTTCACTGTCAGTTTCAGCAAAAGCAATCTGGAATATTTGAAATTAGGTCTTAACATATTCCTACGATTTCGTTAATGATGTGTTAAATTTATGAAGCGGAATCATTTTTTTTTATAAACTTTTCAATTAAAAAAAATCATGAAATTCACATCCAAATGTTATAATTCTTGTTAAATTGTCTAAATTAATTTTTCGGTAATGTTTAAATGAATCTTTGTCCTTCAAATGATTAGAAAAATTAAATAAAGTGTTAAATTTTTTTATATATTAAATTAAAAACAAAAATTTTTGTGAATTTTTTTATAAAGATTTTTTTTAACTTAATAATTTCTCTTATTGAAAATGGAGTTTGCCGTTGAAAATAGTTAATGAATCTATTCAATTTTGCATGGAATATTATGGACTTTTATATTCAGTGGTTTTATACTTAAGTCTTCAAGATTCTAGAAAACCTTAGTCAATTGCACACCTATTGTGTCGAATAATTGCTGCTTCACTTTGGAATAATAATAATTTATTTTTTGCATTTTTAGTGTGTCTTCATTTAAACAAAAATTACATCATATTCATTAATGCTGAATTCAAAAATAAGCATTAAATAAGTAATAAACTGCATTAATTTTCTCACTTTATTTAGTACTTCGTTGACCGTCATCACGACGCGCCGAATCTCATGTGACGCTATGTATAAAGCTATGGAATTATGGAAGTACAGTTTGGATATTTTGGATTTGGTGTTAGTAAAAAGTGGTTATCATTTGTGCTGATTTTAGTGCTGAATGTTGTGAAAATGTGGTGGATAACTTGGTGACAACAAAAACAATGTAATTAAAAAACTGATTTGTTATTTTTGAAAAAAGTATTTGTTCACAAGATGGAAGTCGTCAAAGCATTTAATAATGAGGTAAATAAATGTTATCTTTTTTAAATGTATGTTACTAGTTAAATTTAATAATATTATTACTTTTCTAAATTCATGATATCATTCTTTAATTGTTGATTTGGTTTTTCTTTGCGTTTTTAACCAATATACTTTCCACGTTTCATACAGGTTATGATAATCCCTTTCGAATACCACTTTTGACTTTTGCTATGGTTTTTTTTAATATTGTCATCGTTGATATCGTTCGATATGTTTATTGAAGGAAAATTAAAAATGAATTTGAGGAGCTTTATGAAGTTAAGATTAATAAAGAAAGTTTTTTTTAGCTCTAGATCATTTCAAAAAATTGGATACTCTTATTTATTGTCATTAGTATCTTGTTATTTTTGGTACTGATTGTTTTTCATATTTAGATAAATAATTTATATAGATTTATTTTTTCTGTTATTAATTTTGAAGTGCTATCTCATACTTTCTCATATTGTAGGCCTTCTTTTAATTCCTTTTCTTAATTTTTATTTGGTTTTTCTTAAATTTTACATATAAAAGAAGTTTGGTTGAAAACCAGTGAAACAGTTTGCTTATGGAAGTAATTCTACCATGTAGTGTTTTTTCACACAGAATTTTCATTATTGCTTAAATCCAGCCTGTAAATTATTCCATACTCTCATGTGTAAAGGAAAATGTAGCTTTTATTGTCATTAATTAAAGAGGACGTTGCTTATTCTGGAAAATATTTAATTTCTTTAGTTTTGAAATTTGTAGTACAATTTGGATAGGTTGTTCACTTGTATCACATAAGTTCGCTTGAATACTTTCAGCTAAACGCCTTATTTCTTTCTTTTTGTTTATAATTGATTTTTATTATTATAACATTAATGAGATATTAGATGGCATTTGCTTCTATATCGTTTATAAAATTGTGCAAGGTATTTCTTAGCTACAAAGTACATAAACCCAGGAGTATACATTTTGTGTTAAACTTAATAAAAATACATAAAACAACCGCAATTGCTGAATCGCTGTAAAGTTTCAGAAATATATTATCATTAGTTTTGAAAT
The DNA here is from genome assembly GCA_011037195.1 of Triatoma infestans. Taxonomy (NCBI): domain Eukaryota; kingdom Metazoa; phylum Arthropoda; class Insecta; order Hemiptera; family Reduviidae; genus Triatoma; species Triatoma infestans. The sequence continues at coordinate 177,359 of JAAEAF010013558.1, read as the reverse complement.
ATTTGATAGGAAATGGTGAATTCCCAGAAATGATAGAACTGAATTTGTCTTTTGGTTGGAGGAGAAATAATTCAGGCACGTACGCCCGAATTTTTGTTTGGGGTACTTAAATTGCTTTTAACGAAACTAAATAGTACTCCAATAGTTGATTGAAGATTTCATTATAAATGTCCCAGCCGAGCACAACCTACTTTTTTTGTCGATTATTTTTTGCTAGTTTTTTCTTCACATACATACACACACACACACACACACACACAGAGGTATTCATTGCTGTATCAAAACTTTTTTTTGTTCCTGTCACAAGTTTTAGATCAATAAAGTTTTGAAACTTTACATATATATATATGTACGCGTTAGACTATTTTTAAATTTTTCCATTATTTTCTCTGTTTTTTTTTAATAAAGAAATATCAATGTTATTTTCTATGTTCATTATCTGTTTAATTCAGTTATGTTCGTTATATGGGGGATCATTGTTCTTATCTGAAATTTTATCTCCTATTCTTTATCAGTATTTAGAAATCGCCTATTTATATAAAATCATATTTTATTGAATTTATTAAACATGTTATGATTGTCATTAATAAAACATGTTATAAATCTTTTGGATCATCAAGATTTTAGGTTATGAATACTGAATTTATTTATTGCTTTAAATCTGTTTTTGGTTTTGATAATCCGTATTTTACATATACATTGCATTATACAAATTATAGTGTCATCTCTTGAAATCTAAACATTGGTGAATTCGAAGAAGATCGAAAAGCCCCATCCTTTAGCGAGCTTTGAGTTACTGCTAATATCCCAGCCTGACAACACGAACAGCTGTTGCACTGATATTTTCAATCCTATCATTTGCATGTTGCTAGAATTAGCAGGCGATTGCTTAGAAATGTTCAAACATAGATATACAACAGAGTCAGAATAGATCATCTAGGAATCACGGAATTCGGTTTTCTAGCCAATATCTCTTTATACTATTTCTAATTTTCATTATATTATTATTTGTCCTTTCTCCTTGTGCGTGTAAAGATTATATCGTTGTAATTGTTTTACATGTCTAGTGCTGTTTATTTCCTACCACTAAGTAGTGGTAAACAATTCTTCCCGTGAGTTCTATGCAAATTGAGTTCAGTCTTTACTTTCTCTTCCGAAAGAGGATGTTTTCGAAATTGAGTTTTCGGGAAGTACATTTTTTAAGTTCCACTAAGTACGAAAAAATGCACATCTCAAAAAGGAAAACTCGCAGGAAGCGGGAACTTTGTTACCACCGTGGGTATTCTCATATTATGGAGTTTTGATCAATAAATCAGTGCTGTGCAGGTGTTTGTTTTTTAGTTTTGCGATTTTTTCGAGAAAAAATGTGTTTCTCGAGAGCTCTGAGGGAAGTGCACCGTTAAGCTTCTTTCTAAAGTATCAGTTCGGTTCAATGTACGATTATACCACCTATATAAATTTAGCGTACATAAAAAGCATTACTAGAATTCCATATTTGAGAAAACGGTTAATCCCAGGTGCAGCTTTATAGAACAGTTTTGCTGAGTTTTTTTTAATTAATTTTCTATATTAACTTTCATTAATTTCCTTTCTCTTTTATTTGAAACAATTTTTTTTAAGTATCAATGACTTTAGGAGTTGTAAGGAATGTGTGTGACATTGGCTTTTATGTCTTATAAGTGGTTTGTTCTAGACATTTTCTTCTGGACTAAAATATAAATTTAAATTCAGGTACATCCTACATCGCCTGAAAATGTATCTTTCACCGCCCCCTTTTGTTAAGTTAGGGTAACTAAATAGAACAAATGCAAAGTTGAAGAAAAATTTTCAGTTTTGCACTCAGCCTCAAAAAATAGGACACTTCAGAGGTTGTCTGCAATAAAAATATTTATTGCATCAGAGATATTTTCCGTGTTAATAATTTGTTTCATTTTGTGGTCACCGACCGGTTTCGGGCGTTCGCCCATCATCAGGTTTTGATAAAACAGTGCGAAACTCAAACTTGCACAGGCAAAATCAGTTTATACACACTGATTTGTGTATAAACCCGAAACCGGTCGATGACCACAAAATGAAGCGGGCAATCACGGAAAATATCTCTGATGCAACCAGCTCTGCGGACCCAACCACAACAATACTTCTTGCAACAACCTATTTCTTATACAAGCTAAATAAATCTTGTAGTGTTTTACACTAATTCTTGAGTTGGATTGATGTAAAAATTAAAAATGAAAAGAATCACGCAAATTAAAAATCTTTTTGAAATTAAAAATTTTGATATTTTTTAAAAATTTTCTCTCCTCCAAGAACTTGCTATTGCCTTCTCGAGAAATACTAAGGGCGCTGATACGATGCAGTCAGGTTTTAATGGTCTCTTATCGAACGGCTTCCCATTGCTTGTAGGGCATACGGAGCTGTTGCAGAGCAGTTGGATTCTGATCACGAGGTCTAACACGCCTCTTGAGTATATCCCAAAGGATTCATGTCCGAAGAATGCGCAGTTCAATCGATCACCTAATACTCGTCCAAGAAGTCTCTTTTCTGTTTGTGGCCTGGCGTTATCTTGCATTAGTAGGAAATTACCCCCGATAATGGAGCAAACGGTATGATTGCCCCTAGAAGAACTTCTTCAATAAATCTAGTAGCACCAGACATTGCACCATTTTCAACAACATTAATTCTGTTGCTGTTTCCCAAACTTATTCCATGCCACACTATATTTGATGGTCGTAGAAAAGTAGTACTTTTGCTGGTAGTACATGAATGAAGTATTCCCCGTGCCTTCTCCACACACGGATTAGACCATGTGAAGAATACAGACCAAATCGCGTTTCATCTGTGAAGAGAACTGCCTCCCATTGCACATCTACCAACTGCCAACCATCCTCAGTCCAGGAGATGGTTTACATGATGATTCCTGTTTACTGGCTCTGATGCTGGTCTCCTAGCCATCAGACCTACTTCTTTCAATCGTCTCCCCGGCGACTCCCTGAACTTGTAATAAGTTATTCCTGAGCTCTGTAGCTGTAAGTAAACGATTGCATAGAACTCAAAAAGAAAGAAATCGGTCGTCACCGATCTGTTATGATCTCTCTACGATTACTTCCGGCTTCCAGTTACAACCGTATTTTCCAGTTTTACTAAAATGTACGATTGTTCGATGAACCGCAGAAAGTGACAGGATTACTGACACTCAAGACCGACTGCGGCATCTTAAAAAGAAATGACCATTTTTCTGGCAATAAAGTTGAGCAAATAAAGTAATTTAACAATCAAATTAAAAATAATGTGCAATTAAAAAACAAAAAATCTACTGTGATACGCTCACACAACTTTTCTCTTACTCCAGTTTACAAAATTGTAATCGACTAATTTTATAGTTAGTGTACAAGAAATTCAATGAAATTCGTCGGAATGCGTCGAAGTTGGTGGAAAACTGAAAAAACAGTTCAGTAAAAGCGCACCTCCAGTATACTAATTTTTTTTAAACTCAGAATTTTGGCCATTTATTTCTAATTAATTTTGTCTAGATGGTAGTATAGTTGATTAACTATGATAGCACTTTAGAGAAAAACATAACCCCACCCCTCCCCCAAATGCCCCTTAAATAACATTACCAGGAGAAATGTTTCAAATAAAAGTTGTAGCTCTTTATATGTGAACTTCACATACTTGGTTTAAAGAAAATCGTTGGAGCCGTTTTCGAGAAAATGTCAGAAAACTGAAAAATACATTTCAGTAAAAACACACTTCCGGTCATCTGATTTTCTTAAACTTGAAATTTCAACAACATATTTAATTCTAATTGAGGTTATTTAGATGACAGAATTGTATAGTAAACTGAAACAGCACTTTAGAATGCATCCCGGAGAAATGTTCCAAGTAAAAGTTGAAGATTTTTTGTATGTGTAGTTGATATACCAAGTTTAAAGAAAATTGTTGGAGCTATTTTCGACAAAATTGCAAAAAAATGAAAAAAACCACTCGGTAAAGTGGTACTTCCGATTGAGGAATTTTCACAGATAACGTACTGTCAGATCCCGTGGTGATACTCAAACGGAATAGGAAGTTTGAACTTTCTACGATTTTTCGTTTTTGAGCTATGCTGTTCACACACACACACACACACTCACACACCACAGAGACCACTTTCTAGCCAGTTTTTCAAACCAGTTTTTTGGACTCATGGAACCTCAAACGGATATTTTCGGTGATAACCCGATATCAAAAATTGACACGATTACAATACTTCCTCTTACTAGGAGTAAGAGAAAGTAGAATTCATTAATTACGATGTCTATCTCAAATCAGAAAGTCACACTAAATGAATATCTAATGTTTTCAATTTTTATTTTCAAGAAAGGTAGTAGTGTTTGTGATTAAAGTATTGTAAATAAGATTATTTATAATAGTTATAAACATAAATATACCAAAGCTAGTACAAAGTACTAGTTATTTTATTTTTATATAGAACAATATGTGTCCCTTCTTTTTTTTGTGGCCGAGTTTTGTGTTAACTGCGGTAATTGGAAGTCCTGTGACAACACAAGATTTTTTTTTGGCAGATTGATCCATTCTTGTACCGCTAAGTTTCAGCATTGATGCTACTCCGGCGGCTGCACGCTTTAACTGGAGGTGGCTGATTGAACCCAATTGGTGTTCAAGCGATCATCAGTGTATCGTTATGGAATCAAGTTGTGTGACACGGTTTGGAGACTGCCGGCTTTGGACCGTTTTGTGGTTACGCTGGCGGACTGGGACTGCTTTGACCGGTGCTTCCTAGTAGGTTTGAGGGAAAAATTTGGCGGTGTTTCGCTCCAAGGGGGTTGAGGAGAGGGCACGGTATTTCTCTGATTCGATTGTTATGGCAGCTTCTGAATCTATGCCGGTATGGCGAAAACGAGTCGGTGGCGTTCCCATTGGTCTTCGGTAATATATGCACTTCGGCGAGAAGCGAGTGGGGCTAGGAGAAGATTCCAAAGGTTAGGCCGGCGGCGGGTGTTAGCGGAGGGGTTTCGGCATCTTGGCAGGTGTTGAAAATATTTAGGAATGTTTACACCGCGGGGATTTGTAAAGGAGGCGAAGGAGGACTGTTGGCGGGAGTAGGTTAGGAGAGAAGTTGGTGTCTCCCCTTGGGCTTTGATCCAGAAATTAACGACGCGGGTCTCGCAAAAATCTATTTTGGCATCGTTAAGTTGGGAATGGAGAGATCCTTGAGTTGGAAGGAAACTGTTGAAGAGCTGTTGAGAGTATTACCGCCTCATGACACTATTGATCAGGAATCGCCTGTCTAGGCTGAGGTTAGACGTAGGAATGGTAATTATCTCAAGGAAGAGCTCTTGGAGGATTTTGAGGGTTCTGACGTAGATGTAGCATTGGATAAGTGTAGAGTTTGTTCGGCGCCGGGCCCGGATAGTATTACGTTGGAGGTGTAAGGAGGGCTTGGTCGATTTGCCCCGTGGCCTTGTTGGATACTTTCAACTGTTGCTTATCGGAAGGCTACTTTCCCGATCGCTGAAAGTCTGAAGAGTTGAGGTTTTTGTTAAAAAGTATGGATAAGCCTTTAGAGAACCTAGGTCGTATCGCCCAACTTGCTTGTTACCGGATTTAGGCAAGGTCTTTGAGCGGTTATATATAAATAAATTGAGCAATCTGTGTGCAGTTGGGGGCTATTCCCAGCCGGCTCAGTTTGGGTTTACTAGAAGTCGGTCCACTGAGGATGCGATTTAGGAATTGGTCGGTACAGTAGATGTGAGATCTAAGTATGTGGTGGCTATTTCCATAGATATTATGGGGGCTTTTGATAAGATTCTGGTGGCAGAGCTTGCGGGAACGCTTGTGTGCAATAGGGTGTTCTGGGAACTTATTCGTCTTGGTCAGGTCTTTTTTTGATTGGGAGATCAGTAGCTGAGAGGACAGATTATAAAGAGGTGGTTAAAGCTGTGACACGCGGATGTCCTCAGAGATCCATTCCCGGTGCTATTATTCAGAACATGGTATTTGGTAGTCTGTTGACACTGGATTTCCACGAGGTTCTTCGTAAAATAGCATAAGCCGATGATTTGGTGCTGATTATTGCTGGTGAGAGTAGGTACAGCTAGAGATAAACTGGGGTCGCTTTAGACACCCTTTCTGATTGGTGTATGGCAAATAATTGTTATGGTGGTTATGCTATGGCAAATAAGCTTAACATATCATCTGACAAAACTGATCCGATTATCTGATTAAGGGTTCTTTGGCTCCTGGTCGGCAGCCGAAATTTTTTTCGCTCTTTTCTTCCTTCTCTTTCTGAAGTCGACGGCTTCCCTGGGCGGGCATGAGCGGAAGCCCACGGACCGCCCGAATGGTGTGGAGAAAAAAAAAATCGCTAAATTTTTATCCTGATCTTTCTGATTAAGGACAGTTCCCTAGTTTCTATTTGGTGCCTTCTGTCAGAATATGTTTTTCCCTAAAAGATGTCTTCTGATCCATTGTTTTGGAAAAATCTGCATGACTATCATTCTGATAAGATATCCTAAATTTTTGATAGGAGTTTGCTTTAATAAAATTTCCAATTATCTTTTTATCCATTTTTTTTTTTACTTTCTCTTACTCCTAGTAAGAGGAAGTATTGTAATCGTGTCAAATTTTCGATATTGAGTTTTCACGGAAATATCCGTTTTGAAGTGCCCTGAGTCCAAAAAAGTGGTTTTTAGCAAATGGTCTGTGTGTGTGTGTGTGTGTGTGTGTGTGTGTGTGTGTATGTATGTATGTATGTATGTATGTATGTGTGTATGTGAACAGCATAGCTCAAAAACGAAAAATCGTAGAAAGTTCAAACTTGATATTCCGTTTAGGTATCACCATGGGACCCGCAGTGGGTCATCTGTTAAAATTCCTCAGCCGGAAGTACCACTTTACTTGTTGGTTTTTTTACGTGTTTGCAATTTTCTCAAAAATCGCTCCAACGATTTTCTTCAAACTTTCTATATCAACTACACATACTAACAGCTATAACTTTTATTTGAAACATTTCTCTAGGAAAATTCATTTAAGGGCACTTATGGGGGAGGGGTGGGGTTAGGTTTTTATCTAAAGTGCTATTTCAGTTTATTAGACAATTCTATCATCTAAATAATGTTAATTAAAATTAAATATGTTGTCGAAATTCCGAGTTTGAAAAAAATCGGATAACCGGAAGTGCGTTTACTTTACCACTTTACTAAATAATTTTTTCACTTTTTCGCGATTTTCTCGAAAATGACTCCGACGATTTTCTTGAAACTACCTATATAAACTAAACATACAAAGATCTATAACTTTTATCTAAAACATTTCTCTGGGAAAATTCATTTAAGGGCACTTTTAGGGAAGGGGTGGGGTTACAGCTTCCTCTAAAGTGGTATCATAGTTGATTATACAATTCTGTCATCCAAACAAAATTAATTAGAAATAAATAGATGGCCTAAATTCCAAGTTTTAAGAAAATTTGTAAGCCGGAAGTGCGCTTTTACTGAACAGTTTTTTCAGTTTTCGACAAATTTCGTTATATTTGGTACACATTCTATAACTTTTGTCAATTATAATTTTGAGAACAGGAGTAAGAGAAAGTTGTGTGAGTGTTTCACACCAGATTTTTTTTTTGTTGCAAATTTGAAGGTCTCTTTTATGCCACTGATTTGATAAATAACAATAGCACTTTGACTATTTTCTGTGAAAAAAAAAATATATATATTAACTGACACATAAACGAGATTAATGTTCAAATAAGTCAGAATTGATTTTATCTAAATTAGAATGCCAATAAATTTTGGTTTGTTATTTATTTTAAGGAATCTCGGAATGTGTTCCAACATCTTGGGATTGATTATAAGTTATATTATCACTTGTTACATGGTCCATTTATTTTCACTTGAACTAACATCTATATATTACCCAACAACATGTTACAGCACAATTAATATAGTCAAACATGAATTGAACCATAAACAACAAACATTTCAGACACATTATTATCAATATGTAAGAAATTTCACAGCATTTTATTTGTTTTAATTTTATTTTTTGGAGCTTGAGCGAAACTTATGCATTAAGCAAAATATCCAATTTGTTTAAGACTGAAGATTAAGTCAAATATCCAGTGTTGAAGAAATTAGGCGGATTGCTATTTCTAACATAATGGTATCTAAAAGTGAATATTAAAATCCCAGTTATTAGGCCCATTCTGTTTATAACGATTACATTGTTATAATGTCTGTTCTGTTTTTTTAAAAAGTTTCCATGGAGATTTGAAATTAAGGAATTCTTCATTTACAAGTATATAATGGGCGTTATAAATGTGGGGAATACCAAGGTAATATTTGCTTGCATTTAAGGTGTGACCTTGAGTCACTCTTATGTTTTGACCTCCTTTTTTTCACTTTTTTTTTTTTTATAATCGTCCACTTTAACGTTTCAACGCCATTTTTTTTCAGTGGCTGTCTTCTTCTAGTTCCGGTTTAACTTGTTTTTCATATTTCGGTGTAATAATGTTGGAGGTTCAGAAATAATCAGTATAAAGTAGCTGGAATACTTTTTATTGATTATACCCTTCAATTCATAACCTTAACTTATTCATTGAAGAATTCAGTTTGGATTGATACTTACGTGATCGATTTTTAAGACATAAAACAAAAACATATACAGTTCTCGAGTTTAATTATTGAACACTGGTTGACCGAATGCTTAAAAATACATAATCTTCTATGAAGGGTTAGTTTAGATTGATAGAAGAGAAGGGCAAGCCACATCTACTGGACCTATAATACGAGGTCTATTGTGGATCCCCTGAAATTATAGCACATCCTCTTAATCAGGGCTGAGAGTGGCTCCATCATGAAGCTCGTGGCCTGTCTCCAGTTGACGTAACCTGGTCCTCGCCCGGCCGGCACATTCACAAAGGATGTGTACCGGGGTTTCCTTCTCGAATCTGCAGAATTAGCATAACGCATGATCTGCAAGTAGTAATTGTTGCATCTGGCTATTCAGCCTACAATCCCCTGTTAATAGACCCACTATTAGCCTTATGTCCCTTCGGCTATTTCCCTTTAGCAGGTCCCTGGTAAATTTAGGCAAATCTCTCTTAATGACGAGTTTAGTTTGTCTCTGTCTTGGTGTTCTCTCCCACCATTGCAGACGATGTTCTTCTATCCAGCCTTTGATAGCAGTTGGAATTAGGCTCCTGGACAACCCGCAGAAGGTTTGAGGCTCTATAAAGCTACCCTTCGAACCCTCTCTCGTTGGAGGACATCTGCCCTCTCGTTGCCCAGTAACCCCACATGACTTGGCACCCAGGCGAGTGTCAGTTATTCCGAACACACTCCTCGGTTAGGGCAGTTAGGCTGTCTCACACCAGCCTTGAGACTATTTGGTGTGAAGAGAGTGCCTTCAAGGCTGCCTGACTATCGGAGTATATGACCACTCGCCTATCCTCCAATCCTTGCCTTATAATCTTCTTAGCGCAGAGTTGTAACGCCACAGCTTCGGCCCTTCCCTTGGCTGGCCTTGATCTTAACTTTAGGCCTCCATGGAGCATGCTTGCCCTTGGATCCCACCCAGCCTTTCCGCCACCCCTTTCTCTAGCGTCTTGGACCACCAATTTACCGACCCATATGTAATCATGTTCCATTGGGTCTGTTGATCCTGGTATAAATCCAGAGGGTCAAAATGGGTGCAGGCCCCAGTTTCTCCCACAAAGCCGTCTACACCTACCAAATGATGCATTGGCCTTGTGTACAATCTTATCGATGTGTTGATTCCAAGTGAGTCTGTGCTCAAATGTAACCGTAACAAATGTATGAAAGTTTAACAAAGAGTCTTTTAAACTGCATACAAATAAGCTCTTAACCAAAAAAATATTTTCTCACATTAAAAATAACATGTGATCTGAAACATAGGACTTTATTTAGAATTCTTAAGTACAAATTGAGAAATATTCTTCAAACTGTATTCTAATAACCATTTAATTGTCCTAAATATTATATGGTGGTGGAACGGTACAAAGTATTGATGAAGTCTATTGACACAAATCCCTCTGATTTTTTTTTAGTATTATAACATTTTTTTTATACAATACTTCCTCTCACTAGGAGTAGTAAGAGGAAGTATTGTAATCATGTCAAATTTTCGATGTCGAGTTTTCACCGGAAATATCCGTTTTGAGCTCCCCTAAGTCCAAAAAATTGGTTTTTAGTAAATGATATATATATTATATATATATATATATATATATAGTGTGTGTGTGTGTGTGTGTGTGTGTGGTGTGTGTGTGTGTGTGTGTGTGTGTGTGTGTGTGTGTATTTTTTTCATAGATCTTTAATTTCTGTATGCTTCATACAATATACTATATGCATTTCAAGTTAGTAATATTCAGCAATATCTATAAACATTAATAGTATTAACTGAAAATTTTTATGGCTTGAAATTAATTTAGTAGGTGGCCAAGAGGTCCCAGCAAGAATGACAGACTGAGCTCGTTCTCTTTCGAAAATTGAGCAGTTGAAGATGATGTGGTGCCAAGTCCTATGTGTGATCGGAGTGCTCGTGTGTGTGTGAATTTGTATGTGAACAGCATAGCTCAACCACGAAAAAACGCAGAAAGTTCAAACTTGATATTCCGTTTGGGTATCACCATGGGATCTGACAGTACCTTATCTGTCAAAATTCTTAAACCGAGGTTCCACTTCAATGAATTGTTTTTTTCTCTTTTTTGCAATTTTCTCGAAAATAACTCCAACGATTTTCTTTAAACTTGGTATATCAACTACACCTACAGAGATCTACAATTTTTATTTGAAACATTTTCAAAATGCATTTAAGGGCACTTTTGGGGAAGGGGTGGGGTTAGGTTGTCCTCTAAAGTGCCATTTTATTACACAATTCTGTCATCTAAATAATATTAATTAGAATAAAATATGTTGTTGAAATTCCGAGATTGAAGAAAATCAGAAGACCGGAAGTGCGTTTTTGAAAAGTATTTTTCACTTTCTGCTATTTTTTTAAAACGGCTCCAACGATTTTCTTTAAACTAAGTATGTGAACTACACATATAAAGCAACTTTTATTTGAAACATTTCTCCGGGTATACTCATTTAAGCGGGCTTTAGGGGGAGGGATAAGCGTCTAGACAAGATTAATTAGATAAATGCCAAAATTTCGTGTTTCGAGAAAATTAGTAAACCGGAAATGTGTTTTTATTGTACAGTTTTTGTGATTTTCTCCATAAAAGCACCGACGAATTTCATTAAATTTGGTATACTAACTATAAACTTGGACAGTCCCAAGTTTGAAAAATGGAGTAAGAGCAAGTTGTGTGAGTGTTTCACACCAGATTTTTTTTATACAAAGAAATTCTTGTCTTTTCTAGGTATAAAACTGTTTTCAAATATCTAACCTAGTTAAATGACTGTAGCAAACTCAGCGATTAATCGATCATGCTCTCTTAATTGACCACCAACTGACCTGACTAATAAATAGCTATTAAATAGAGTTATATTTCATGAAATATTCAATTAAATTGAAACATTGTGGATGATTAAACTACCAGTTTTTTATATCTGTTTAGCTTTTATGAGATCTAGTAACCTTACTGTAAACTCCATAACTTTATTGTGGAACCCCTGTGGCGGAGGTAAATGACGTCACTAGCAATAGAAGGTTTTGCTAATGCTTAAAAACCTATAGAACAACAGTGTCATTAATCTTGGTTTAAGCTGCGAACAACACAGCAAATATTCGTTCCCTTTGCCAAAGTTCGTTCTCTGGATGGAATAGCTCACAAAAGTTCTTTACTAACTGTTGGTTCTTTACTAATCTGTTGGGCTGATCTTGAGAGTTGATGATTACTTTCACTTAGTGCGATAAAAGGAAGTACATAGCCTTGTCAAATTTTCGAAAATGAATTTCTACCCTAAATAAATTTTTGAGGTCCCTAAGTTCGAAATAATTGTTTATACCGAATGATCTGTGTGTACTTTGTGCTCACAAAAGTGCAATCGCAGGAAGCTCAAATCTGACATTCCATTTAGGTATTAACACCAAATCCGCTACAAATTCCCTCTTAACCGGAAATACAATTTTAATGCATGGTTTTTGTTTTTTTTTTGTTTCGCGATTTTCTCAAAAATGGTTCCAGTATCTACATGCAAATTTCTATCACTTTTATTTGGAAAACTTTTCTAGGAAAATATAATGTGGTGGGGGTTTTACTACAACCTTGAAGTGGCATTTCAGTTGAACGTATTACTTACGTTAAAAGTATTAAAGTATTTAAAGCATTGCTGGAATATCAAATTTGAAAAAATAGGTTAACCGGAAGTGTGACTTTGTGGAATTTGTTCTTGAGTTTTTTGGAAATGGATTCTCTGGGAGGACCGGAAGCTTTACTAGTGGTTGGGTGGGAGGGTGCTGCCTTACAAGGTACATTCAGTTAAACAAGTGCAATGCCCACTGCCTGTATTTACATGCAGTGCAACAAGTACAATGCCCACTGCCTGTATTTACATGCAGTGCAACAAACGTTTAGTAAACATTGGAATTTTAAAGAAAATATATCATTATTTCATTAGCAATAACTGTAGTGAATGAAATCGTGTGAGTTTTCACACTAGAATAAGAATCTCCTTTAGCCTTCATGCCTTGGTCTAGTGGCTAGCGTACTGCACGGATTGACTACACTTGCAGGGATCTATCAAACAATTACAACTATGTGAATTGCAGTAAGAGAAAGTTGTGTGATGTTCACACCAGAATTTCTTTTCACACTCGAGAGATCTCAAAACATTTACTTCCGGTGAAAAACTCAATTTTGAAAATTTGCTCGCACGCAATGTGTTGTGAACCTCATACTTCAAATAAGAGATAGTAAAAACAGAACACAACCAAATTTTCCTTACTAACACACTTAATAATTATACTGCAAGCTATTTGTCACAAACTTTTCGACAAGAGAAGGGACAGCATTTTATTTTTAAGCAATGGTTGCTTTTGTTCATGAGTACAGCATACTAATTATTTGTAGGAATAACTTAATTCCATTCAAGAACATATTCATTTATTTGATAGATCATATTGCATTAACGTGGGATACTAAAATAGTAAACAAAATAAATTACAATTAAATACTAAATAACATATATGTACATCGTTGAAACCATTTTGGATAAAATCGCAAAAATCTGAAGAAAATAAAGAATCTTTAACAAAAGTCGCACTTCCTTTTGACAGATTTTGACCGGACGCGGTGACATATCAAGATGTTATATCAAATTTGAGTTTGCTGCAATTTTTTGTTTTTAAGATATTTTTTTCACACACACGAATGCGAGAGAGAGAGAGATGGCTGAAGGTGCTGTCAGTTAGACAGCGAATGAGATAAAGAGATAGGCTCCATTTGCTAAAAACGTTTTTCTTTTAAACAAGAGAAATCAAAACTTGGAATCCCCGTGGCAACTCAGCTTCGAAAATTCCACGAGATCGGCTGTATTATTCCAGACAGCAATTCTCTTACATACGGCTTTAGATTCGTGAGAAATTCTGTAAATCGGACTTGCATGTGTGTTTTCAATTTTTATGAATCTATAAATGTGTTTTTGCGTGTCGTTGAAGAACATGTAACATACAATATTAAATTATTTCTTTATTAACTTAAAGAAATAATTTAATATTTCAAAGATTTTATTTTATTTAATCAATGAGACATGTGAGAACATCTATCACGACTTGTTTACTTCAACAAGTTGTTAAAATTTGTTTACTAGAAAACTTATGACCAAAAAGTAAGTGCCAACTTTTTTTCATTTTTATAAGATTGTTGCAGTCATGTGAAATTCTCATATCGAGTTTTCACCGGAAATACACATTTGACACCCTCTGGGTTATTTATATATATATATATATATATATAATATATATGATATATATATCTAATATATATATATATATATATAATGTTTATATACATATAGATAGATAGATAGATTCCTTTTATATAGATATGTTATAAGCGAGAGCACAGGAATTGGGTAACAGCCACTTTATCGCACACTTTCAACTTTAGCGAAATGCGTTGGTTGTTTAAGCCGAGAGGCGCACTTTTATACCTAAATTTCAGATCGTGGCTCGAAAGAGACTCGGATCTGGAAAGAGGCCAGCTGTGCAACTACTGCAATCAGGAAGATCTGTACCTGGGGAGTATCCCCTTTTGACAGAATTTTGTTTGGTTTATTTTAATAAACGTACTCTCTTGTTGCAGATATAATTTTTTTTTTGTCTGGCCAAGAACATCCTTGTCCATTGCTTAAATACACCTGCCTACCTTGTTAGATACAGTTGGGTATCTGAATGAAGGCGCGTCAACATCTGTGGTCATTGGCGCCCGGAGCCTTCTCAGTGCACTGTCGGCCTCCGGGACAGTGTTCTCTCGTTACAGACAACACTCTCCATCACCGGACAGTGAGAGGTTCCTAGGAAGAAAAAATCTAAGGGTAGCACAGCTGGACTCGAACCCGGGTCCTCCGCGTGGGAGTCCAGTACGCTAACCTATACTGGCCTTGTTGATTGTTATTATTACTATTATCCTGCTAGTTTCATGTTTTTCCTCTCCTTTTCTTGTTATTGTTCGCCTGTGTTTATTAAATATTTAGTTAAGTTTATTATTATGTTTATTATTAAGTTTATGTATTAAGTTTATTATTTAGTATTTCCGATTCACTAGGTGTGATCTTCAGTTTTGAAGGTTATGTAACTCTTTCATTTTATTTCCCAGTGTTTTCTCTTTTTTGTATTTATTACCGACTTATTTTATTTTTCGACTTATCTTCTTTATTTCATTATTTCCATGTATATTCCCTCACGGATATTAGTTAAAATTTGGGAACAATGTGTTTTTGAGTCATTGTTGGCAGACGGCTACAGCCATTACTATGTTACGTATTTTATATATAACTAGCTAACCCGACCACGCTTGGCTGTGGCTCAGTCTGATTTTTAGGCTTAACCATGCGTGATTTTGATAATTTGTTTCGATGCTTTGGAATACCCTGTCTACTAATTCTTCTTTTGAATGTACAATGTTGCAGAAATTAAATGGGAAGATGATTTTTCCCGTTTCCGGATTTGTAGGAGCAGTGCCGTTACCGAGTTCGAGTATTTGTCTTGTATATATAAAGAGTAAAGAGTATATATAAAGAATAAAGTAAAGAGTAAAGTATATATAAAGTGTTGAATATTTCAAGCAGGCATGCAATTCATCAGCTGGTGTTAAGCGAGGTATCACTGGAAGTGTCTGCCTGAAGTCACCGGCTAGTCACACCATTGCTCCACCAAATGGAACCTGACTATTTCGCAATGTATGGTCTAATGCTTCCAATGATTTCTTATAAGCCATTGTACACTCATCCTATACAATGATTTTGCACACCCGAAGAACCTTTCCCATTCCTGATTTTTTAGAAATGTTACATATTGGGTTTTCTGTGAAGTGCATGTTTAAGTCATGACACAGTTTATGAGCTGAATGCGCTGTTCTACCTCCTTCCACCAACGTTGGAGCAACACCTGAAGAAGCAAGTGCTAACGCAATATGGTCGTTTTAACGGATTTTAGCTCGGAATTTCCCGTTTCCGTAGGAACTTCGGAATAGAAGTACTCACAAGTAGTTGAGAAAGCGGTTTAGAGAGTGAGCCACCATCGTAACGTGTCTGAGCCTGTCTATTTCTGCCACCCTCGCGAAACGCTCGGAGAAGTTCCAGTTTCCGTGGGAACTTCGGAATAAAAAGTATATATAAACACTCTTATATAGAAATGCAACGTTGTGTAAAAATTTCAAGTCAATCCATCGACTACTTTTCGAGTTTTGCGGCCACAAACATACGGATGCTGAATTTTTATATATACGAGGGTAAGTCAATAATTATCCGCAATGTAGTTATAAATTTTATTGTAATTTATTGTAATACAAATAGAAAACATTATTTTTCAACATAATCCCCTTGCTTTTCAATGCACTTGGTCCATGTTGCACAAGCTTTCTGAAGCCGTCATAAAAGGTTTTTGGTTGAGCTGCTAGCCAGGAATGCACCGCTGCTTTTACTGCTTCATCCGAAGTAAATCTACGCCCCCTTAATGCCTCTTTGAGTGGACCAAACAAGTGGAAGTCCGATGGAGCAAGGTCAGGACTGTACGGAGGATGATCCAGGACTTCAAAATTGAGTTTCTGAAGCGTTTCAACAGTGTGGGCAGCAGTATGTGGACGGGCATTGTCGTGCAACAACACAACACCTTTGGACAGCAGTCCTCGGCGTTTGCTTCGAATTGCCGGCTTCAACTTGTCAGTAAGCATCTCACTGTAACGCGCACTGTTTATTGTTATGCCCCTTTCCTGATAATGTTCCGGTACTACGCCTTGTGAGTCCCAAAAAACTGTAAGCATCAGTTTTCCTGCGGATGGTTGGCTTTTGAACTTTTTCTTGCAGGGCGAATTGGGATGTTTCCATTCCATACTCTGCCGTTTACTCTCCGGCTCGTAATGATGGATCCATGTTTCGTCACCGGTGACGATTTTGTTTAAGAAGATGTCATTACCATAGCGATCCAAACGTTTTTGGCAGATGTCCAAGCGCTGTTGTTTATGCAACTGTGTGAGTTGTTTTGGGACCCATCTTGCACAGACTTTATGAAACCCAAGTCTGTTGTGGATGATTTCGTAGGCAGAACCATGACTAATTTGCAGACAATGAGCCACTTTATCAAAATGGTCGTCCGGCTCCTTCGTCATGCGTAACACTCGTACGACCATCTTTGAATTTTTCAATCCATTCGTAGACACACCGTTGAGGCAACACACTGTTCCCGTACTGTACCGAAAGTCTTCGATGAATTTCGGCCCCTGGTACACCTTCCGACCACAAAAAACAGATAACTGAACGCTGCTCTTCTTTGGTGCAAACAGAAAGCCATGGTTAAGGGCACGACAGTCACAATAGAACTAACCTAGTTATTATTATTATTAAATATTTAGTAAAAATTACACTTTTGAAGGAAATTTGTCAGTTATTATAATAATGTAAATTGTAAAAGAAGAAAAGTATTGTGAATGTTTCACACTAGATTGTTTCCATTATTACAGAAACATAATACAACATTTCAAATATAATTTTTGCATGTAATTTCATTTGGCCAATTTATGGAATTATTAATCTATTTTTCTTATGAATTTTCATGATTACATTTTTTTTTATATAAACAATTTTAATGGGTGTGTAATTATATAGGTACTACTCTACCGACTTTCCATTGAGTTAAACAAAATAATAATGAAAAATGGGAATTTTGCCGGCTGCCATAATAATACTCGATTTTCCTGGTGCAATATTTTAAGCCAAATTCTGTAGTGTAAATTTTAAACACATTTTTGTCTACTCCTTTACATCTCGGAACTAGGAACGCCGTTGTTATTGATCCAATAATAATTGTCATTTTGCCTTTCCATAATCATAAAGTGAAAGGACGCGTAAAGGTTATCCCATAATAGCGTGAAGTTTCTGTTTACTTAGAACAAACTGTAAAAATAAAAAAAATCTGTTGAGAAACCTCATACGACTACAGTTTACATAGATTTAGGTGACAAATTTTTCTTTAAACTTATAATATTTACTAAATGTTTACTGTGTTATCAAGTTTATACCAATGGGAGAATCTAAACTGCAATAAAATGACCACTCCCACTTCTTCTTTAAACTTCTTTAAATGAACTTTCTCAGTAAAAGTAATAGGTCTCTGTATTCATTGTTAGGTAAGAAATTTAATGAATTCCCTCCGTGTTTTTATGGATAAAATCGTAGAAAACTGATATAACTCCAGTAAAAACGCACTTTCGGTCAATAGATTTTCTTCATTCGGAATATTGACAACAGATTTAATTCTATTTAATATTATTTAGATGTTACAATTATATAATAAATTGAAATAGTACTTTAGAAGAAAACATAACCCCATCCTTCTCCCAAAATCTCACATAAATGAATTTTTCCAGAATAAATATATCAAGTTTAAAGAAATTCGTTGGAGCCATTTTCGACAAAATAATCGCAAAAACTGAAAAATCCATTCAGTAAAGTGGTACTTCCGGTTGAGGAATTTTGACAGGTAACTTGTCGGATCCCGTGGTGATAGCCACATGGAATGTCAATTTTGAACTTTCTACGATTTTTTCGTTTTTATTTTTGCTGTTCACATACACACACATATTATAAATATTTAAAAAAAAAAACAACAAAAAACACATATTTGAACTCAGGGGATCTCAAAACGTGTTCACGGTGAAAACTTGATATCGATAATTTGACACGATTATAGTACTTTCTCTAACAGCATTTAGAGACAGTCAAAATTGTAATAAGCTCAAACTTTATATTCCGCTTAGGAAGATTTCGATCAACATCCATCAACCGGAAGTTGTCCTAATTTACTGAATGAATTTCATAGATTTCATTGTAAATTATCTGTACTAAATGCTTAACAATTTTTAGTGAATGTACGGTGATTCTACTTGTATCATGTACAATTTATTAAAAGAATTCATTTCAGTTGGAGAATAAAAAACTGGAAATGCCAAATTACAATTCCTGAATTTTTGTTTGAATTTTTTAGAAAAAACTTTCCAACATATTTTAAAGAAGAATATGCTAATAAAGTTATAAGCCTAACGATATTTTTTTTTTAACCATTTTTCTGGAGAAATTGATTAATATTAGTTACGATATTAAGCTCATATTTGTTGTGGTGGTTGGTTCCGCAGAGCTGGAAAGCATCAGAGACATTTTCCGTGGTAGCCTGCTTCATTTTGTGGTCATCGACCGGTTTCGGGCGTTCGCCCATCTTCAGGATGCGCTTTTCAGACAGTGTGCCAACACAGACTCGTACAGAGACTTAGTTTCACACTAACTCTGATGATGTTAGAGGAATATACAATTTATTAAATTAAATATTTATATTTTTTTAAATAATTAGTTTAATAGAGTCAAAATTTCCTAAACATAATATTTTAATATATTAATCTAACGTTCAGTAAGTAACCTTAAACTTTTATCAGAAAACATTCTTTAGGTTTTCTATTTCCAATACACATTGATA
Organism: Triatoma infestans; assembly: GCA_011037195.1. NCBI lineage: Eukaryota > Metazoa > Arthropoda > Insecta > Hemiptera > Reduviidae > Triatoma > Triatoma infestans. The sequence goes on along the minus strand of JAAEAF010013558.1, from coordinate 158,210 downwards.
TATTAATTGACTTAGCTGAATGAGTTCCATATTTGTTGAGTGAATAAAATATTATTCTACCACTCGGAAGCGCTCTTGTGAACAAACCTGAAGTTGAGGTAGTGAAAGTGTAGCTTTTCTCCACTATTTAAGAATATGCTGTTATTATTCTAGTTCTATACTAGTTTTATATTACTTTTAACATCAGCCATTTGGAAGGTTGAAAAAATGTTGTGATTTACAAACTGATATTACGAGGACCAATATCAAATACATCAAATATATCAAAACGGGATCTCCCGCGCTTAAATGAGGCAGATTCTCCTTGTCTGGGCGCAGCGGAGGGCAAGGAACACTATTAGTAGTTACGATGTCAACAGTCGCCAGAGTGCGTTCAGGAGTGTCTCGACTTTACTAATTTATAACAAGTGCAAGGGCTTCCTATATTCTTGTCGTATGGCAGTGTATCGCGAACAGCCGTTTCCTGCAACAGATTTTTTTTTTCAAGATGGAAGAAAACAACCTCTGAAACGCAGGACTGCTTGAATTGGCTTTTGGGGCGAGGTTCATTGGGTTGACTTCTTACGTTCCATTGTTTTATTGCACGTTTCAAGCCGATTGAACTTTTCTGTTAAAGACGACGAGAAACTGAACTGTCGTCCATTGGCCTGTGCAACTCCGGAATAAACGTTGAAAAAAAAAATCAAACAATGCCATGAGGGTACTTCACCCATTAAAACTGCTCCCGTCTATACAAGGAATTTTTGGCAAACAAAACGTGGCAACGACAGATCCTCATTCTCTCGATTTAGCCTCTTTTGAATTTCTTCATCTTTCCGAATCTGAGTGGGCATTGACTGCTTTTAATTTGAAGCATCAGTGTTTTAATTGGCATTGCGGCAAGTGCTCAACCAGCTTTGCAAAATAGCTCCAGGAGATCCTCAACGCCTGGCAAAGCCTCAGGAATGCTGCACTAAGTTTTTTAAGGATGAAGATGTTTAGGAACTTCGAAAGAAAGGGAAGACCACTAATATTTTAAAATGAGCGCTATCTTTGATGAGGGAGGTTACACTAGGATATTTTATTGGCTGACTATCACGTAAAGATATTACAAATAAAAAGAAATGAAATTATCGATTATCTAACCTTATCTTCATCATCATGACTGGCTAGTGAGCCTTGGCCTCCTCGATGCTCTTTCGCCAGTTGTCCCGATTCATTGCAGTAGCCTTCCACTTCCGGATGCCAAGCATAGTTCTGGCATCCTCCGTCACGCCATCCACCCAGCGCAGCCTAGGCTGACACATTCTTCTAGTGCGGTCCAACCTTACCTCCAAAATCTTTTTTGAGACCTAAGTACCATCCATCGTATAAACATGTCCTGCCCAGCTTTATTGTTTGCTAAACATCTGACTCACGATAGAGCTGAATCACCTCCTGATTTGAGTACCTTCTTTCACTGGGCCATAAATTCTGCGAAGGATTTTCCACTTGAAGGTTACCAGAGCTTTTTCATCAGATTTTGTGATGTCCCACGTCTCGAAGCCATAGATAAGGACAGCGCGGCGAAGTGTTTTGTAGAGGAGTATCTTTGTAGCCCTCGCTACTAGTTTGCTCCTCATAAGATTACTGAGCCCAAGATAGCACCTATTAGCCAGCAACAACCTTCTTTTAATTTCTAGACTGACTTCATTATCTCTAGAAACAAGAGACCCTAAATAGATAAACTTGTCTTCCCTCTCAAACTTGTAACCGTCCATCGACACGTATCTCCCGCTCACAGTGTTTTCCCCCGCATGCATATACTTCGTTTTTTCTCATTTACCACAAGTCCCAACATCTTGGCAAGTCTGTTTAGATTTAAAAACGCGTTTTTCATATCGTCACAGGTCCTACCTACGATATCCACATCATCAGCGTCGGCCAAGATCTTATGAAAAACTGTTCTCATGAAAGACTTACGAAAAATTGTGCCGCTTACCAGTATGTTTGCGTCTCGCACTACTTCTAGGGCTAAATTGAAGAGCAAGCATTTGTTTTAACCCTTTATTCACTTGAAATTCAGGGGACAGTCCTCCCTGTCCGCAACAACGCGAGTCTCTCATTGCCATTTGGATTAAGCGTACTAACTTTGGGGATATATTCAGTTCCAAGAGTGCTTTATAGAATTCTTCTCGTTTGATAGAATCATAGGCCGACTTGAAGTCCACAAAAAAGATGGCTTTTACTAAATCATTCGTAAAGAGAGAATATCTGATCAGTTGTGGACTTGTTTTTCCTGAGCCACACTGATATTTCCCTATTTCTCTTTCGGTATGAGGCAAGAGTCTGGCATAGATTACGTTGGACATAATTTTATACACACAATTGAGGAGTGAGATCCCTCGATAGTTGTCACATATTAATTGGTTACCCTTTTAAAAGATAGGGGACATAATCCCCTTCTTCCACGCCTCAGGTATTGTTTCACTGGTCCAAACTTTTAGGAAAAGCTCCTTCAGTTCTCGTAGAAGTTCCTCGCCACCATACTTGAACAATTCTGTGGCAGGTTATCACATCCCGAAGATTTGGAATTCTTCATTTTATTGATGGCTTCTCTAATTTCATCTTCATCCGGCGGTTCTATTTCTTCTTCCAAGGGGATTTGTTGGTTTTCGGCGGTTATAGTTTCATCATTTAGAAACCTATCAAAGTGCTGCGCCCAACGATTTAAGACCTCGTTTTGTTGTGTTGCCATTATACCATCCTGTAGCCTACAGTAACTGATTTTCGGTTTGAAGGGTGCTCGTTCCTGATTGACTTATTGAAAGAAGGATCGGCTATCTCTTTTTCAATCTCTCTGATTTCTTTAGTTTCCCATTCTCTTTTTTTTTCCTGTGGAGTTTCTTCTCCAACTTTCTTTTTATACAATATTCTTCTCTTGCTGCTCTAGTACCTCTTGTTTGAATCATTCGACTATATGCCCTATTTTTTTTTCCGAGGCAGCTCTGCAATCATCATAAACCATGGATTTCTCTAATCTTCTCGATATATCCAAGAATAACCTGTGCCGCATCGTGTATGGCTTCAGTGCACCGGACAGTGACCTCCAACAGCCTGAACTCCGATAGTTGCACTTGCAATGTTTGAATATCTATTCACTTGCTTTAGTGAATATCTATCCTCAGTTTCTGCTTCTCGTGCGGCAAATTCTCGCTCTTATCCTGGCTATACTTAGATAATGGTCCGAATCCACATTCGCCCCTCGGTATACCCGAATATCTATGAGGTTTGACCTATGTCTAGCGCTTATCAATAGGTGGTCAATCTGATTTTTGGTACCGTTATCAGGGGATCTCCAGGTGCCCTTGTGAATTTCTTTGTGTGGAAATAAAGTCCTTCCAATGACCATATCTTTTGCAGCAGCAAGATTAACAAGCCTTTGTCCATTGTCATTTGATTGTTCGTGCAAGCCATAGTATCTTTGTTGGATAGTAGATTGCCATATCTCCGGATTGTTGGATAGTAGATTGTCTCTTGTCTTACGTTTGCATTAAAATTACCAAGCGCGTTTTTTATATCATATCCGGGGCACTCATCCAACGTTTTCTTTAGGAGTTCATAAAACTCGTCTTTCTCACTATCCTCAGACACTTCAGTGGGTCCATGGCAGCCAAATAAACTATAATTGAAAGATTTTCCTTTCTGACGCAATTGGCATAGTTTAGGGCTAAAGTCAAGTACATTTTCTCTCAGTTTTTTGTTTATGACAAAGCCAGTACCAAATGTGTGCAGTTTGTCGTGGCAGCTATAATAGATGGTGTGGTTCCTCTTTTGTAACACGCCTTTTCCCGTCCAGCTGATCTCTTGGATGGCTGCTAAGTCAATCTTGTATTTCTCCAGCTCAGTTAACAGCACTTGAAGTGCTCCAGGTCTAAATAATGTAGAACATTCCAGTATCCAAAATTAAAATCCTTAAGACAGTTGCAGAGTCGTTGTCTTTGAATTAGTCCGGCTTCATTTCTTCCAGGTTCCTTGATAACGATTTTTAAGGAGTGCGAGTTTCGCCCCACATCTCCCGATTCCAGCAGAGGGGCTGTCTCCTTAGAGCCTCTACCTGCTCTCTCTTTCGGGGCTCTAGAGTGTGTTATGTAGGTATGGTGTAGTGTTCTGGTGAGTGTATAAGGTGAACTGTACTCAGGAATCCGGGAGACCGTAAACCCCCCAGTAGCTGCGCATAACAGCTACCCCCTGCGGGGATCTAACCTTATCTTAGTATATATAATTTTATTAACAACTCGTGGATTAAAAGGATTAGGATGCTTGTGCTATCGATATTCTGTTTTGTGCAATGAACAGATCATTAAGATATGCTCCAGATCTTATTCTGCGTAACATTTGCTGCAAGTTGCAGTGTCTGATTTATTAATTGTATGCAAATATTTTTTGCATATTTCGTGGTTTGACTTCAAGCGACAAATTATCTTACACAGTGCCTTGTATGTAGCTTGCAGGTTAAACCAGGGAGTTTCGCCGACACTTGGAAATAAAGGTTTTGTAAAAGCTCCCATTCGGATTATTATTATAATTAAGTTGCCATTTTTGGCAAGCTCTGGAGTTAATAGATATAGCTTCGAGTCCGGGTAAGGGAGATAACAGTTGTCACAACCCCTTTTACACCTGCCCGTTTTGCTATTTGGTCCACAACCTCATTACCCTTGATTCCTGAATGACCTTCCACCCCAGCAAAGCTGCACTGTTTTGTTATCAACTTCAAATGATGGAATTCATCTCTTATTAAAATAATTAATGAATTGGTTTCTAGCTTTCCCGAAGCATTTTCTAATTTCAGTAGCGCGCTTTGACTATCCGAGAAAATTAGAAATCTGCAATCTTTTCTGAGCTCACATTTCTTATATGTCTTACTGCTTCCAGTATAGCCAATAGTTCCGCAGAGTAAATGGTTGCCCATTTTGGCAGGGCAAATGATCTCTCATAAAGCTTGCTAAGGTCATAAAACGGCTACCAACCCCTCCACCTAGCTTAGATCGGTGAATATGCGTCTAAAACCAGGCCATTTTTCTAAAATGTATGTATGGAAGACTAAATTATTCGAATAATTGTCAGTCATTGAATAATTTGATAGGTAGTGCACCTCAATGGGCTCTATGAGGGCAAAATAATCGAAGGAATAATGAAATTTAATAAGATTACAGTTGATGTTATTATTATAGTACGGGGCAATCTGAGAGAAACTGGTAGTTGACAGTGGTTACCCCTTTCTTCTTCCTTGTGTGATATACTTTATTGTGAGTTCTGCTACGTTAGAATATGTGGGACTGTTGCAAGCGAGTAATTTAATAGATGTCTATCGATAATATCTGTCTTCTAATATCCAATGGAGGTTCGCACGCGTCGGCTTGTATGACGTCAATAGGGGTATTCTGCAGAAGTCCTAGGCATAATCTCAAACATTTTACTGCATTAAGTCGAATGGGCGCAGTGCTGACTTTCTTGATTGTCCATAATGTAGAGCCGTAATCTATTAAAGCTCTAACTGTAGATCTATAGAAGGACAAAGATGTATTCGGATCAGCCCCCACCTTCTATGACTGAGAACGCGTAGAACGTAAAAGCGTACACTGTGGGTAAGGTGAAACTTTAAACCACCTTGTAGGACTCTTCCATTAAACAGAACACTTCTATGCCGAGTAAATGGACACAAGCTAGATTTCTCGCTCGAAACAAAAAGACCGTTATAATGAGACCACTTTTGTAAATGCGAAACCACACTATCCAGACGAATCCTGCAAACGTCTAAATCCTGATCCATTGCATAAGACAAATATCATCAGCGTATTGTAGGATTTTTACTTCTTGTCTTAATATGGTGACCATGTCACTACAAATAATGCATATAATAGCGGGCTGAGTATGCTTCCTTGTGGTAATCCTCTTTGTGCCAATTGTGGGCCTGTCACCTTTCCGTTTATTTAAATATATGCGTCTATCGCAATACATACTAATAATGTTGGATACATACTTGTGGGGGAAGTTTAATGTTAACAATTTCTTGGCAACTATAGGCATTTGGACATTATCGCATGTCCCAGCAATGTCTAGGAAAAGAGCAAGAACTGACTATTGGAAGTAAGTGATATTTAAATATCTCTTATAAGCTGAGATAAACTATCATCCGTAGAATTTCCTTTTCGGAAACCGAACTGGTTATCAGATAAAATTTTATGATGTTCAACCCACCATGTGAGTCTAGGATTAATCAATCTTAGACAAATGTTTTGAACATACAAGAGGCTAAGGATATAGGACGGTAAGAGTCGCCATGATTTTCACGTTTTCCTGGCTTGTAAGAGGAATTATTATTTGGGCTTTTTGGGCGGAAGGTGACTTAACATGTAATAATGTAACGTTGTCTAGACCAGGAGATGTATTTGAATTATTTTTTAGCACTAGTTGAAGTTCTTGTAAGCAGAATGGTTTATTGAGAAAATTCTCAGTTTGATGCTCCGAAGAAGAGAGAAAAATATTTGCGACACCTAGCGGAGTGAATTTATCTAGGAACTCCTGGGTGGGTCCACGTTCCCTCTCTAACAGAGAACCGGTTCTGTGCACTGCCAAGATTGAATGATCTTATTGATTTCCAGATGTTCTGGATAGGCCTATAAAAATTAAGTGAGCAACAAAAAGTTCTCCAGGAGTTGCGTTTCTCTTGCTTAATTAATCTCTTTGTGTTCGCATCGCTTTGTTGTAAGCTAAGAATGTTTCCAGATTGGGGTTCCTTTTGTACCTGCTGAAAGCTTCTTTCCTTGCTGTTGTACTTTTTAAACAATTTTCGTTCCACCAAATTTTAGTGAATTTGTTTTGAAAGCTAGAAGTGTAGCTATTGTATGTTGTACATTTGGGTATAGAGTAATTACAAGCTTCATTTATGTCTTCTATAAAAGTTTCATATATTAGGTAAAGTTATATAAAGAATAAATATTTAATTGACCAAAGTTATTCAAATTTATAGATGCGCCTACACACATGACTCCCTCGAGATGTCGAATACCATGTAATTCTGTATATATAATATTTGTTTTTACAATATGCATACCTCTGCCTTACCATCTTCTTGATCAGCTCTAATAATATTAAACCCTGAAAACTTAACAATAGTTCTTGGTTTAAACCAAGTTTCGCTAATAACTGCAATGTCATAATGATCTGATTAAAGAGCATACTCTAAGCTACCTTTATTCGATATAGCAGAACCAGCGTTCCATTGCAGTATATGTAAATGTGACATTTTTGTTTAAGTATAAGTGTAAATCATGTAAATGTGATTTACGCAATTTTAAGACAAGTTATATTTATTATAATCTGTATATTTACTGAATCTGAACCTGTTATAGCATTTTTAAGCGATAAGAGATAGTAAAAAATAAAAAATTTAATTTTAAAATATGCATACATCATAAATATTTATTATAATATAATATTCTCTAACGTATGGTCGTTTAGTTTAATTGTTATATCTTATCTTTAATCAGAGACTTTAAATTTTCCTCATCCAAATCTTTTAAATCACTATTGTGAATATATCTTATAATAGACTAAATAGTTTCATATATCGTATCTTTACTAGTATCGGGCCTTATTTGAATATTAGGGCCAATTACTGAATTTGGCTGTGATGGCAGACTATATGGGTTCGCCGAAATCAAACCTCCCGGTGTATTTTAACTAATAGGAAGTTGGAAAGAGAGAACTTTATCAATTCTTGAAGAACTATTAGGAAAGGAAGGAGATAAAATTCTTTCTTTTTAGTGTCCGTTTGGAAAATGGCGAAACAAATATTCCATTATTATTGTTGTGATTAGTTTTATTTAGTGAAAAGAAATCTTTCAGATTGTTTAGTTTTGGAGCTTGAACTAAAGGTGCATATGAATTCCCACTCAAAAAATTTTTTCCATCGAAATGTGGAGTATTATTTTCTGCCATAAGCTGTTTTATTACTTTTTTTTTTTTAAACGAAGGACACTTTGTTTGATTCGATGCTGTATGATCATTAGCCCCGCAGTTGGCACATTTTATCTCGTTGCTCTGACACTTTGTTTTGTATTGTTTATTCCCACATTTGTCGCACCTAACAGAACCTTTGCATTGGTCTTGGAAGTGGCCATAACGCAGACATTTCCGACATTGAATAACGTTTTGAATGTACTGATGCACTTCACAGCATACGTAATATATATACAGGGTGTAACAGCAACCTCTGGCAATACTTCGGGATATGGTTTGTCACTTTATTTGGAACAAAAAATTTCTAATAAACCATGGTCCGATTCGTTCGCCTTCAAAAGTTATTCTTCATTTTGTAAAATTTTCAATTTTTCTACTTTTTCTCATAAAATTGATTATATCTCAAAAAGTTTTTAACATACATCATATTCAATTACATCTTTGGAAAGAGCATTAAATTTCCTGTAAGAAACAGGAATTTTATTTTAATTGAATTAATTATAAGGTTTTTCAGAGACATTAAACTCAACTCTACAGCTCTTCGACGGTTAAAAACCACTTTTCAATAGTATTTTCTTACAAATTTCTTTAAGGCTAGCGTACGGTCCATGGTTTATTAGAAATTTTTTATTCCAAATAAAGTGAAAACCATATGCCGAAGTATTGCCAGAGGTTGCTGTTACACCCAGTATACACACATAAGGCGGTAACGTTTGGCCCCCATATTTATAAATATAAATTCCCCAGTTTTTTCATCTTTTATTTGTCGTTTAATTCTACGTAGGCTTAATATTTCTAGATGACCACCATTAAATATTTCTGGTAATTTAATGATATCTTTTATTTCCTGTTCCGACAAATCAGTGCCCATCCCTCTTATAACTCCCTTTCTTTGTAATAAGTAGGTAGGAATATAAACCCTCCAACCTTTCTGTTTCAGTACTTCAGATTCTAATAATTTATTAGCTGATGTCACCTTATTATATTATTTGCTATATCAGCATGGTTCAAAAACAAAAGCTTCCCCATTGAAAAAGGATGTAATCTATTTATTCCAATTTCATTACCATTTATGTTTTCCAGAATAACATGAAATGGTCTTCTGTCATAATTTCTATATCTTAAATCAGTCTTCGCATTTTGACCCAAATCATGTATTCCATATGGGCCTTTTCATTAAAGCGGTTTTATCTCTAATTCATCTCTAAAGCGGTATTGCTATTTGCCCTTCGCTGTTGTCTGTGACATTGTTAATATAAGTAAATAAATAAATACTTATTTATGAAATGATGAGATAAAAATAAAACACTAAAATAATAATAAGTAATTAAATCTATAAAATAAAATATACTGAAACTTAGTTAGGTTAACCTAATGTTTATATGTACATTAAATAAAACGCATAAATAATCACTGACACATTAAGTCAGTTTCAATTTTTAGAACAGAACTGAATCCAATTTACAAAGAGAGAACTTTAACAAATCATAAGTAGCACTTTAACCAAAGCTTACTCACGCTCAGAATAACTTTCGCGCGCGAACTGTTCAAAGTTTCTATAACTTGGCGAACCTCATCAGTATAAAATCTGTTTAAGTTTCCTAATTCTTTTTCTAATGACGTAATTAGATCTTTAATATCCGCTAGATTATGATTATTATTCATAAATCTTCATTTAGTTTTGTAACACAATTTTGTAAATCATAAAATTTATTTTTAATTATGGTTGTATTTACTATTGGGGGACGTAAAAACTACCACTGGGTATCTGTTTCAATCTCGTAGTCATTGTGTCTTCCTCTGGATGCGTAAATTTTGTTTGAGAAAACAAGGAGTTGACTTTTCAAAATTCTTAATTCGTTTTTTACTTCAATTTCATTATAAATAGAAGTTGTGATCACCATCAGCTGATTGTATACCAGCAGTATCACTATGGCCGCCTTCATATCAGCTGTTTCCCACTGCCACACCAAGAATGACCTAAAAATAAATAAATAAACATAGAAAAATCTGCTTTGTAACATTCACACAACTCCCTTTGTTCATTTTCACAACTCATCTAATACATTTTCTTCAAAAGTAAAATTTTTGCCACATATTTTTTTCTAAATAATCAAAATATATACTCCTTTAGCGGTAAGAGAAAGTAAAAAATAAAGAAAATGAAGGTAAATAAATAATAAAATACATGTATAATAAGAATAATAAAGCGAACTCACCTTAAATACAATATTGCACCAGCATATTTTAATTGCGCTGTTAAATACAACACTGTTTAGTTCTACTGTTACAATAATATCAATAAATTGAGACCTGCAGCTGTTTGTCTACAAAGGTTTTTATTAAATAAAACTGGGTCTTGAACTTTATATCCCAGGTCACATATTGGTGGGTGGGGGGAGTCTTATCTGAACATATTGCATCATTACCAAATTATGGCCAGTTGTTTAAAAATCTGGTGTGAAATACTCACACGACCTTCTTTTACTGCAATTTGCTGAAATGGCGAATTTTCTTCACACTTATAATTCTTATTAGGGGTTTTTACGGAGAAAATTACAGAAATCTGAAAAAACCTGTTTAGAAAGTTCGCTCCTCCAATTTGCATCAAATTCGGAATTTTGCCACCACACTTTATTGTAATTAATATTATTTAGATGATAGAATGATATAATAAACTGAAATAACACTAGGGGAAAACATAACCCCGCTCCTCTCCTAAAAACCCCCTTAAATGATTTTTTTCGAAGAAATATTTGAAATAAATGTTGCAGCACTTTGTATGATATTTTAAGTTTAAAGAAAATTGTTGACATCTTTTTCGAGAAAATTCAGAAAACTGAAAAACCTGTACAGTAGAAGCGCACTTCCGGTCAACGGATTTTCTTCAGATACATTTGTATATTTAAAACAACAGTTTAGAGAAAAAAATAATCCCACCCCTCCTTCAGAAGCACCCTTAAATGAATTTTCCCAGAGAAATGTGAGCTATAAGGAAAAAATTCATAATTTTCATTCCGCTGTTGAAATAGATTGCATAAGTGGGCAATAGATTTTGCACTGATAAGTGTAAAATAGTATTTTTTACTTTCTGTTGAGATTCTCTCATCTATAACTATTCTATATATGACATTCCTTTTGACAGACAAACTTCTATTAAGGACCTTCTTATTACATACACAACTAACCTTTCAACCTTCTTACATTGCACATTGACTATTAATAAAGCGAGCAAAATTTTAGGCTTTATTCAGAGAACAACCAAAGAATTTAAGGAGCTTCGGGTAATGATCACTTTATACAAGGTCCTGGTACGTCCTATTTTAGAATATTGTTCTACTGTCTGGTCACCTTATCAGAGAACGTATATCGATGCTATTGAAGTCGTACTAAGAATATTTCTACGTCTCCTTTGGTATCGGGAGACTGGAACTTACTTAGACGTACGGTGCGACCTGATCATGGAAACTACTGGACTTCTCAGACTATACTCTATGAAACGACACACTGATTTGATTTTCATGTATAAACTGTTAACACAACCAAATTGACTACTCCTACATTCTCAACTCATTTTCACGTGCCAAAGTTTGCTCCTAGACAAAAAATACTAATCTCAAAAACTACTTAAGAGATTGACTATTTAAAATTTAGCCCCATTCCCAAACTAATGGAATCAACGAACGAACTGCAATGTGACATTCTCCAATTTCACCTGTAGAATTTAAAAATTATATATTACATTTTCACTAAGAAAGGTTGGGAAAGGAATTGATGAGTGTATCACAGATTTTATTTAAACTTGTAAGTTTACCTTCATTTAATTTTCATTACTTTAACTACTTTTATATTTTTATTTTATACTTATACATTAACTTAAGAAAATATTTTAGTTTTATATTAACTTATATTGTAGTGATTATATTATTTTGTCATTATAATTATTTAGTCATAATATTAATGTGTCAACTATTTTTATGTATAGTTATTCAATTTATTTTTGCTAACTTTGTAACTGGGTATAAACCCGTTTATATAAATCAATAAATAAAATAAATAAATAAATAAATAAATAGAAAGCCATAGAGAATAAGACAAAAATGTAAGATACAATATAAGTCCGCCATTTTGTATTTGGCCGTTTATACTAATGGGACAAAATAAAATTGATGTTAAACACAATTTTCATAAAATTTTCCCAAAGGAATTCATAATATTCAGTTAAAAATGTTTCTTAGACCTAGAGTTGTTAGCTATTCATGATATTGTCCTTAATTTTATGTATGTGCCGCAGTTCACGAATTATTGAAAGAGTACTTATAAAGATAGAAATCTACGCATGAACTATTCAATCTAAATCTAGTTTTTCATAACAACATAAGAAAAGGAATCGAACTAATTATTAGTGCAATTAAACAAATCAATTATAATAAGAAGGTGCGTTATATTATATTAGAGTTCTGGTGTGAAACACACACCAACCTTCTTTTACTACAGTTTACAGCATTGTTATAAAATTTATCGTTTTTATGGAGAAAATCGCGAAAACTGAAAAACTGTTCAGTAAAAATGCACTTTCGATTTACTAATTTTCTTCAACTTCGTAATTTTGGCAATCTGTTTATTTCTAGTTAATTTTGTTTTTATGGTGGTAGATTGTATATTTCTTTTTATTTTTTTTTTTAAATTTTTGCCTGAACATATAAAAAATACAAAAGACATATCTAAATCCGTAATATACTACAAAGCAATAGTAATACATAATAAAATGTATATAATATAACTTTAAGTTTATAAATAACATAACTTTAACTTTATATAATAATTATAATGATTATAAAATCCATATTATATATATATATAATATATAAAACTATATTATATTATAATCAACTAAATAGATAGCACTTTAGAGAAAAACATAACCATCCCCACCCCCAAAGCTCCCTTAAATGAATTTCCAAATAAAAGTTGTAGCTCTTTATGTGTGTAGTTTACATACTTAGTTTAAAGGAAATCGTTGCTGCTATTTTAGAGAGAAAAAAACAGAAATCTGAAAAACACTTTTCAGCAAAAGCTCACTTCCGGTCATTTCCTTTTATAGGTTTCAGTCAACAATGCGCACTCCTTCCCTCTTGCTCCTCGATCACCTGCCACCTGTCTCCTGTCGACAAACTCTTTCTTTGCTAAAGTGGTACCCCTTCAAAGTGAAAGACGTATTCTACTCAAAATGAGGCCAGCAACGGAGATCCACAGCTGTCTCGCGTTATTATTGTTTATTTGATTTAAAGTTCTATATGCGTCGATATTTTACGCATTTAACGTTTACGACTGTGGTTCGCTGCCTGCTTCATTTTTTTAATAAATTTTTCAATTTTTTTGGAAAATTATTTTTGAAAATGATCTCAGCTAGTCGCTTTCATAGGAACGCGTAGCAGTGATGGTTTAAACCAAAATTAAAATATCACCTGGCTTGGTAACGGTTTCTCCGATAAAGTGGTACCTCATAAGTGAAAGACATATTCTACGTTAAAACAATTTTTTTTAATCATTACTAATTCCTAGACCAACATGCACCACCTGGTTAGGTTTATTCTTAATATTAACCTATATTCTAATTATAAAAATTAAATTGAGTAACATATTATTCTAAATTCAATTTAGTTAATCCAATTTGACTACTTATTTAATCCAAATCTAATTAAATTACAGTTAAATTAAACAACTATTTGTTACTAATTTATTGGGACTTTAAAAGTTTAGTTATAATATCCTTTTACTCTTTACCTAATAAAACTAATTAGCTTTAAATAAACAAAAATATGCCTTCTCATGAAAAACCCTTGAGTTTGCGGGTCGAGAGCGTCTCGTTATTTTGGAACAGTTAGACCCACATCAGCTATGTCTAGATGTGTATTGTATGTTCCATTCTTTGACCGGGGCACTCACAGAGACACAAAGATTCCTGAAGAAGTTGGTAGTCTAATAAGGGGATCCGCCTAATCTAGTAAACTGTTTTATTTTTTTTTATCCTAATGCGGTAACGCTGGCCTCCGCCATTTGTGACGTCTCTGCCTTCCTTGAATAGACATCCTATCCTGCAAATGATGATCTAATGTCCTTAAGTTAAGAGCCCAACATGTCAAGGTGGGCAGCGGATATAGTCTCCACAGAGCACAAAATACAAGACTGAGTGTTGGGCTCCAATAAATTATAAAACTAATAGTCACAAAATCAGCTTTCTCTGAAGATTCTTTGTGTGGTCGTGCAGATTGTTGGAACTCGAGTTGTTGGGCAAGCTTAACGCATCCGTTCAAGCTAGTCCATATTCTTGAATAAAGGTTAGTTAGTTTGTAGGTGCGTTTAGAGTAATTTCAGTCATTGTAATGTGCAGGAATGTTTCGTTGGACCTAAGGATAAGTGCTTATGAGTTACTGAAGTTTGTTCTGAGTATAAAAGCTAAAATTTACAAGGACCTCTTTAAGGGACGTGTTTATTAAAAGATATCCTTCCTCGAAAAATCTAGATTTGATATTTCTTAGAGCAGTACATTTGGAAGGGGTGCTGCTGTCCAGGTTGAAAAATCCTACTCTGGCAGCTGAAGAAGCTCAGTAGATTTTTTGTGGTCACAATTCCTTATTATTTTCCTATTCAAAAATCTGATGTTAAACACTCACACAACTTTCTCTTACCCTAGTTCTCAAAATTATAATTGACAAATTTTATAGTTTGTATACCAAATTTAATGAAATTTGTCGAAAACTGAAAAAATGTTCAGTAAGAGCGCACTTCCGGTTTACTAATTTCCGTGAAACTCGGAATTTTGACCATCTATTTATTTCTAATTAATTTTCTTTGGATGATAGAATTGTATAATCAACTATGATAGCACTTTATATGAAAACCCAGCCCCACCCCTCCCCATAATTGCCCTTAAATGAATTTTCCCAGAGAAACATTCCAAATAAACTTTGTAGCTCTTTGTATGTGTAGTTCATATACCAAGTTTGAAGAAAATCGTCGGAGCCATTTTTGAGAGAAACGCAAAAAAGTAAAAAAAAACAACTAGTAAATGGTACTTTCGGTTGAGGAATTTTGACTGACGACCCACTGTCAGATGCCACGGTGATACCTAAATGGAAAATCAAGTTTCAACTTTCTACGGTTTTTCGTTTTTGAGCTATGCTTTTCACATACACACACACCATTTGCTAAAAACCTCTTTTTTGGACTCAGGGGACCTCAAAGCGGATATTTTCGATGAATACTCGATATCGATAATTTGACACGATTACAATACTTCCGCTTACTAGGAGTAAGAGAAAGTAAAAATATTACTTTACCTTGTTCTCATCAAACATTCTTCTTGGGTCGACACTACAGACAAGTCGGTACTTCTCTGCTCATTGCCTCACAAGTATCATTTGTGATGCCAATTCCTAATATTTAATATTGGCCTGAACGAGGCTTATTAATCAATATTGTGTCATATGCATACATGTCAGTATTACTGAAAGTCGCTGACACTTCCAATAGAGATTATTGTTTGCTCTGAATACAATGCGTATTATTCCCGAAGTTTCGCTACAAATGGCCACTAAAAAAGTACCTAATGGTTTACTTACATATTCATATTGTAACGTTTTTCCCTGAACTAGCTACTGCAACTAGTTTCTAAGTGGGTTCGTTTAGATAAAACACACTAAACTAAAAAAAAAAATTTATTGTTTAACACAAAAAGCTATAAATAAAGCTCTTAAATACGCTGATTAAACCAGCAAACGTTCTCTTAGTTCACTTTTTATTTACGTTTCACAAACGCTCACTCCATTTGTAACAAGTCTCTCTAGACTCAAGCTGCTTTTCACTATTTATACCAGTCGAGAAGGTTCTAGAACCTTCAAGAAGAACCTATAGCGCCCCGCTAGCGCTTCCCAGCGGCCACGAGGAGAACTTGAGTTGAGATGCCTGCTATCTCTCCTAGATGGCACTAGTGGCTGCGTTACAATATCTTTGTTGCTCGACTGAATTTTTAATTTCTGTTACTGCTGTTATGTCCTGTGCTGGTGTCTGTTCTTCAGAGTTTTCCCGGAAACACAAGAAATAAAATCGCAGAAAGCTCAATCCAGATTGAGCCCCAGATATTCCGTTTTTTGAAACGAGCGTGGGATCCGAATTTGAAAATTTCGATCAAAATCTGTTCACCGGAAATGTGACTTTATTGAATGGATTTTTTCACTTTTTCGCTCTTTGTCAGAAACTGCTTCTAGCTTTTCCTTAAACTTGGTATACATATAAAGCATGGTAAACCTATTATTTAACTTGTTGATATATATTGTGTCGATTGATATATATTGCGCACCAATCTTTTCTGTTTGGCTATATAAATATTTTCGCTTTTTTCTCTCTCTCATTTTTCAGGAGTTTCTCTCAAATCTTTCTCGCTTCTTCTACTTGAAAAAGTAATTTTTTCGAATTTGAATCCGTTATTTTATAGATATTCTTAGGATAATTTTACATGTTGTTTAGAAAGTCTATGGTAGAACTTTTTCTCGATTACTTGAATCACTTTTGGAGATTTGAAATTGTCTCTCAGTTTTGTTTAATAAAATATTTATTTTCTCATACAGCTTTCATCGCTCTATGAGACGAGACCGCCTATTTCCAAGGCCAAGATGACCTCTATCACTAGATCTGGGATTAAGGCAATCAAATTTTATAAACATGTTGTACAAAGTGTGGAAAAATTTATACAAAAGGTAAAATTAGATATGTATATATAAAAATATTTTATAACTCTCTTGTGTTAGTTATAATTTATTCTTATTCTTACAATGTAATTATTTCTTATAATTCTAATATATCTCTAATAATGTAATTTATTCTTATACATTTTAGTGTAAACCAGAATATAAAGTACCAGGTTTATATGTAATTGATTCTATAGTAAGGCAATCGAGACATCAGTTTACACCGGAAAAAGATGTTTTTGCGCCTCGTTTTGCACGAAATATCCAACAAACATTTCTTCACCTTTTTAATTGTCCTCAGGATGACAAGGTAGGTTATTATTATTTTTTTTTGTGTAAAATTTTCTATTTAAAATACATAGTTTAGAGCCATTGAAATATAATCTCGGAATTACTTTTCGGATAAATTTCTAGAGTTTGTTAACATCAGCGAAATAAGTCCTCTTCGGAAATGAAGGAAAGCAATTACCATTTGCACATGTAAAATGAAACTTCAATTTTTAGAATTTTTTATTATGAAAGCGTACATTTTCTTCTTACCAATTTTGTTATTTTGATTTTTGTTTTCTTTCTGTTTTTAGGGAAAAATTGTACGTGTACTAAATCTTTGGCAAAAAAATCAAGTTTTCACACCGGATGTCATCCAACCATTGCTGGATATGGCAAGTCTTGCCAATAAAGATCAGTTAGTTGTGCCGCCTAGCAGTAATGGAGTTCAGCTACCACCAACATCCACACAACCAAGAACTCCAAGTAAGAACTCCATAGGCTTTATGGTCGATACATTTGTTTATGTATAAAGAAAATATGTACCGTTTTAGGTTTGCCAAATGTTCGCATTTCAGAAAGAATTGAATGACCTGGTAATTGGTAGTTTGTCATTGAAACTTCCCGTTAAATTGGTCAATGATTAAGAATAACAAATCAATTGAATCTAGCCACTATCGGGTACATTCAGAATACATAAAGTATTTAGCGCCGGATTGGATTGTTGGCTATATATTAGTTTATAGAATCAAAAATATTGTACTTTCCTAGTAAAATAATTGGCTGTTAATTGGCACTAGTTACTATAAATATTTCATACAGCCAAGGCTGGCGAAAATTATTTCATTCCCAAGCTGAAATCTTGATTATAAAAAGCGAGGCAGTTATGGAGGGAATGTCCTGATAATTTCTCATCTCTAAAAGATGTATGAGCTACGGTGGTAATTTTGAGAAGGAACTGGCCCAAAAGACAATATTTGCTACTAGAAAGCTGCCGCAATGATCCAGCCAGCGCTTTCTGTTTTCCCTTTCTTTGATCTATATGAAACTAAGCACGATTCCGATGAGTATACGAAAAATATTCGATATTCGTTAATATTGGGCGAAGCGATGCTAATTAGTCATGTTGCTACCAATAGCGAACGTTGAATAACGTCAAATCTGAGAAGTTCAGAGATTTTTGTTTTTTATCAATACAGCAAAATTAACTGTGAATTCCAAATATTTTCTTTGTGAAGTTTTGATTATACAACCGCTTTTCCGGCTACATGGAGCATCCTCTTATTTAATCTACTATATGTAGAATTAGGAAAACGTTTCTAGTTCAGATGGCGTTCAAATAATGATACCGCAGAACTCTAATCAGTAGTAGTAACTAAGGAAGAACATTGGACCTCCCTCAGGCATCTGGTTGGATTCCTCACTGGGCATTGTGGTTTAAGGAGACATCTCTATACAATGGGACTCAGGCCTGACCCCTTTTGTAGAGTCTGTGAGACTGAGGAGGAAACACCCATGCACCTGATGACGGATTGTTTGGGTTGTGAGGAGATTAGGTTTCGGACCTTCGGCTGGAATAGGATATCGGTAGAGGATCTTAAGCTGTGTCCTTTTAAGGTTTTGGTCGGATTTGTTCGGTCTGTGGTGAAACTTTGATGGTTAAAACCTGGGCCTGGATTTTCGTTCTAGTCCCAGTGGTTGTTATTCTTTAGGGGTAGCTATATGGCCCCTGGGAGGCTTTGGATATCGTAGGGATTGCCCTCCCCTTCTGTGAATAATAATAGTAATAATGAGGAAGAACATTTGATAGGCGTTCACAATAGAATGTTTTGTCTGTTTTAATAAGTCTTTATCTTGCATCTTCATATTCTATACATATTTAGATGGAAAATTGAGTTTACCTTTTCCAGAAGATGAAAAATATCTTTTCTGTAATGCTTTTGAGAGAACTTTAATTGATTAAATTTATGACAGATTGTTTAGTTCATAATAATGGAAAAATTTCAGCTACAAAGCCATCACCGGTAAAAGACCCATGTTGGTTGACACCTTCAGTGGATATAAATAGTGCTACCGCTCAACCAGTACCAACGCCTACAATGACTTCAAAATTGGTAAGAATATTTACACTCTTATATAGAGGAGGATTATCATTTATTTTAAGGAACCCCATTTCTAATAAAACAAAAATAAAGATTAACAAAATAAAAATGTAAAAAACAAAAAAAATTATGCCAGCAAGTGAAAAAAAAAAAAAAACGATTTCCCTTTTTAGCAACCTTCAACTGGTGTGATTGATCCAAATATAATGCAGCAATTACAAAATCTCCAAAATCTACTTCTAGACAAACAAATGGAAGCAAATAATTTGCAAAACAAGAAGGATGATACGGTAGGCGATAATTTATTTTGATTTTTAAAATTTGATATTTTTCATTTATTTTTATTCTAAATTATTACTTCCCCAAAAATAAGTAAAGAGAAATTATTTGTCAGTTACTGTGGGCAGTAATAAATTTATTCATAATCCTTTTTCATAGTAAATTTTTCAAAAATGAATTCCCTTCGAACTGTACCTCTGCAAGGTTCCTGTATTTAGTATAATTTGTATCTTAAAATCATTTGAATTAATGCAATATAATGCTAATAAAGTACTCATATTTGAAAAAATGAGCCTTGATCAGAAAAAATGCTATTTATTTGCAAGTAATTGGGGTGTTTAAAAACATGAACCGTTTTCAGTAACAGGAACATTTTTTTTTATTTTCTTTTATGAACTTTGAATTAATATTCAATCAAAATATAGCCTATTATGATTCATTATCTGATTTTGATGAGGTTTAATGGGAAGCACAAGTACCACAAGACTCGTGCACTTGCTACAGAACTGGCAAGCCTAAAGACACTGTTAAGCGCTATCTTCATTCTACGGGAAAGGTAAAAAGGAGATATGTATAAGAAAGATGAACTTATCTCAACAGGCCGCCAGGGGAATAGACATTTGCTATCTTCTCTTAAAAAATCCATCTGACATATTATGTTCAACAAAGAAATAGTGATATGTGATCAGAACTAGATTTACTGCTGAAATCCTGAGAAGGTGGTTAATGGCGGTCCTGGCGATCCAAATCCAAATGGCGGCATATCCAGTTGATGCAAAAGGACAATTTGAGAAAAATTTGTGTCGATATTGTAAACCCTGTTTCTGCCAGCTGTTGGATCCCTCGCGGATACCATTCCTTTGGTTTGTAAAAACTCTTGCACTCCAGTTTCAGCGATGAAGTTAATAAATTATCTCTCGCAAAGAAAGTGTGTCGAAACAAATAGTAGTCATTGTGGTTGGTTGGTTGCGCAGAGCTGGAAAGCATCGCAGATATTTTCCGTGATAGCCTACTTCTTTTGTGGTCATGGGCGTTCGCCCATCAAAAGGATGTTTCTGTCAAAACAGTGGGATAACATAGACTTGCACAGAGCAAATTCAGTTTATATACTCTCGCAATTCATAAAACTTGAGTGTATAAATTGAATATGCTCTGAGGAAGTCTGGGTTATCACACAGTTTTGACAAAAACATCTGATGACGGGCGAACGCCCGAAACCGGTAACCACAAAAAGAAGCAGGCTATCACGGAAAATATATCTGAAAATAGTAGTCGG
The DNA here is from genome assembly GCA_011037195.1 of Triatoma infestans. Taxonomy (NCBI): domain Eukaryota; kingdom Metazoa; phylum Arthropoda; class Insecta; order Hemiptera; family Reduviidae; genus Triatoma; species Triatoma infestans. Next base: position 137,553 of record JAAEAF010013558.1, on the reverse strand, counting down.
ATGGAAATAAGTCTGGACTACTGTTTGAGTCTAAATGAACTTCAATGCTATTAAGTTCTTCAATTTTTTCTTTGGTGTGTCGGAGGTTGGTGGCCGAGCGTTATCTGGCTGGAGCAAAACTTATTTGCGATTGACCAAAGCTCGAAACGTGGCTTTTGTTGAATACAGTCTATCTAATTATTTGCAATAAAGGATATTTGATATAAAGGATGAACTTTCATGGAAAGTTTATCAGGAACGAAACCGTGATGAATTTCTCTTTCATAATTCCAGAAAACTCACACCACAGACTTTTTCTCAAAGTGGCCTCAACCGGAAATGCCGTTTAACCCGAACCAGCCATTGACCACCTATCTCAGTATTTCGCCACTAAATCTATTGCTGATCACAAATCACTATTTCGAGAAGCGCCTGTCAGATTTTTTGTTTTAAGAGAACTTGGCAAGTCTCGATTCTCAGTAGTGGTCCGTTTAGGTGTAAGTTCATAAGGATCTATTCAAACATCTTCTTACCATTCCTATAGTATGAAGATTGGCAGCTAACAGTGCCTTTAGCCAGTTCTGCAGCAAGTGCACGAGTACTTGTGTTTGGATTTGACTTTACATTAACATCCACATGATAACCACCTTGAATCTGTCTTTCTTTCTAAGGTCATATCGCCACTATTGAATTTTTGAAATCAATGCCGGGCAGTAGGCTGATCAAGGACATTTACTCTGTCGATTTCACATTGACGCGTAACTTCGGCGCACTGTTTTTTCCAGTAGTGATGTAAAACACGTAGTAACGTAAGACTGAGTCATGGTTTTCTAAAAACGTATAACAATTAACTGACTATTTGAAGGGGGACATAATATTATTGAAACACTCTACAGAAATTGAAGATTAATAAAAAAATCTGTTAGTAAACATAATTTTGTACAGAACTTTTACATCTTGTACATACTTTTGGGGAGTATATAGCAATGTCAAAAACTCGGTGGTTTGTCTAACTGAACCATTTATACAGAGCTAACCACGCAGTTAGTCTCAAGTACAAGCTCTTTACTGACAGTATTCTGCTGAAAGAGTCAGCTCGTAACCTGATTTAAGTAGCATTTAAAAAACAAAGTAAACTAGTTATTTCAAATAACCAAAAAAATTGGCCAGTTTTAACTTTATTATCAACACTCTCTTTAAAAGTTCATTCAACCCTAACATATATTTATTTACAAGTAAATATGTTTTGCTAATTATGTATAATGGTATAAAATACTTGACTAATAATTAAATGTTTATTGGCTATTGTTGTTTTATAGTATTTTTTTTATTATTTTATTATTTATGTTTTTAAATTGACAGATGTTACAGTATATGATGACTACTGAGAGATAAATATGCGGCTATTTATTATATTCAATTCTCTATTTTGGCTTTATATTTGCTTTTTCAAAAATCAGACTTTACCATTAGCGCTTTAATGATAACCGATTTGTCGTTTTTAGTAAATAAAATTGAATAATTAAAATGATTTTTTTTTTTTTTTTAAACTTAGAAAGATTACATAAATTTTGTTGAAAGTCCTTTTCAAATACACAAATTTCAGATTTTTTTTTTTTCATAAATCCCCTAAAAATTCTAGGTATTATTTTTTCAAATTTTTTGTTTAATTTTTATATCACTCACGTAAAAGATAGGTGTTATGACATTGTTTTCATAATTTAGGTCAAATTTGACAAGAAACTGTTAGACTTTGATTATGATGAAGACGATGATGATCCTCCATCGCCGCAACAGCCACCGCAACCGACGCCTCCGTTGCCCAGCATTGATTCTCTACAAACGTTAGTATCTTCAGTGTTTGTTTTATTTTATTATTTCCTTTTTTGTGTTTTATTTCCTCTACCATTAAAAATAAATATTTTTATAACTCAATAAATTTAAAGTAACCATTAGTAACCAACTATAATAAAATTAAAATCAGCAAAACATAATAAAAACATCGAAAACAAAACGATATAGATTGCATGCATCTCCATTTATTAACACATTTTATTTACGTACTTCTTTTGAGGAACATTTCATTTATATTATAAGAATTTAGAACTTAATATTTTACTCCAAAATCAAGGAAAAGGATCGAAATTAAACTAGTTAAAAATATAGATATAGATTTACAAAATATAAAGAAAAATTAAAATTATTTAACAATTTTGAAAGTTGAAAAAACAAAAACAAAACAGCATCATATTTACTGTAATAATTATTTCTAGGATAGTTGGAAACGAAATTTAATAGAAATTCCTTAGAAAACTTCTTTAAAATTTGAGAAAAATAATAATTTTTTTGAAAGTAGAATATTTTTTTTTTTTTGTTAGACTAACTTCATTTGTAGCAGTTGCGACATTCTGTCAAGTATTGAAAACTTAATTTAAATCGGAGTGCTGCAGTCGCTTATGGGTTAGTCCAAACCAGGGTCATTCTTGCAGCGTTTCCTAACCCTTTTTAAATCACCCTATCATAGACCTCTTTCTTCTCCGTGTTCACGGTCTGTCTTTTCTTCTCCATTCTCCCGCTGTGTGGGCATTTTCTGACCAGTTATCTAGTAATTAAAAACTGTGTACAGGATAATTGAATCCGAGATTGTTGATTACAATTTGCAAGAATGCTATCTATTAAACTAGCGAAATAATTAGTAAATGTTGTCCAGAATTCAAATGAAATGACTGATTTATCAAAGATTGTGAGTTTCGGTCTTTTTTTTTTGAAAAAAATAAAAAAACTTAAATTCTTGCCAACGTTTCGACAAATATATTGTCTTTTTCAAGCCTACAACATATAAATACAATGGTTCTTTTTTGAAAGTCAAAATCAAAAACAAAAACAGAAAGTAATAAAAAATAAAATTATGGACTAATTTATAAAAATTTTTTGGTTTACTTACATAAAAAATAAAAAAATAGAAACTATTAAATAATCTTTAAAACATATCAAACTTGAAAACTTATGTATAATTTTGTAAATAAAAAATAATGTAATTTTATTGCGTATTTTATTTTTTTGTTTTTGATTTTGACTTTCAAAAAAGAACCTATTGTATTTATATGTTGTAGGCCTTGAAAAAAACAATATATTTGTCGAAACGTTGGCAAGAATTTAAGTTTTTTTATTTTTTTCAAAAAAAAAAGACCGAAACTCACAATCCTTTTCCTTCATACAAGCAACGGTCGAGAAGAATCTTTCATGATTTATCAAATATATTTTCAATGAATTTTAGTTTAGACGGTCATCTTGAGAAGAATGATGACGCTGACCTTTGTGATAGTGAAGAATACTCAGGCAGATTGCATTGTTGAGGACCTCTAAATTGCTCACAAATTGTTTCTTAATGTTCTAGAAGATTAGAGAATCCCTCTTCCTCCAAGGTTTTTAATCTGGTACCAGATCACTTATGGAGAGAATCGATTAATTAATTGACTAATTTAAGCGTATCGATAGACAGACACATGTTTGTCTAGATTCCAGGAATTTGCAGCTTCTCATAGATCCGTAGACCTCATAGGTTTAGATCAAAATAGGTAGGTAGGATTAGATCAAAAGGTTGATTAGAGGTCTAGCAGGCGCAGACATCTTCTCTTAGGTATCTTTTAGACTTATCGTAGGCATCTTGACGGGATGCCTTTAGAGGGCATTTTTGTTTAAGGAAGCAAGGTGACTGCTGTCGCATTTCATTTGTAGCTTTTGTAGGGTAGAGAAGAGTTGAACTCAACTAGTTCTTTTGTCTGAGCAGGATGTCCGATGTAAGAGCTTAGGCCTGCCTTCCCTCTAAGGTTAGGTATTTTCCGGTTTTGTTGAGACAGTTCTGAAGTTTAGGCGAATTGAATGCCTGATCTACACTGTCATTGGTTTTTCTTTGGGATAGCAACGAGGCTTCCAAAATTAATGGCTCAAAATTGGTCAGTAGTGCATACAATCTGTTTACATATTTGAGTGTGCTTTAAATGATGATGGTTGACAACTTTCCATACTTTCTACCTCCAAGATGGGCGAATATCCGAAATCGGTCAGTAAAAAGAAATAGTAGCGAGTTTGCTGGACAGAGTCTCAAATATCCAGCTGTATTCGCCCAGAATACCTATTCCTTTTTATTTTATTTTAGTACAAATTTAAAACTGGACATCAGTTCTGATATATTAAATAGAGAGTAATTAGGTCAGTACGTATTTTATGCATAATTTTTCATGAATAATAAGATATTTAAGTCATATTCCTTTTAAAGACGTTTTCTAAGATTATAATTTTGCAATTGAGTCATAATTTTTATAAGATCTTGTAGTTGTGATAATTCTATTAATACAATTTGTACAGTTTAATTGTATCTAGTTAGGGTGATAACTTTATTTCATGAAGAGAAATGATACGTACATTCTATTGTCTTATAAACAGAGAGACTTTTCATTAAAAAAAATTGATTTTTAATATTATTCCAATTTGTAAATAACGCTTCCAATTATTTCATTATTTAAATATTACTGAAACTGGAAACATCAGTTGTTTTATAGTTCAGTATTTTTCCAAAATCCGGAAATGGAAAATAATAGAGGATATAGTATATACTTGTATATTATTTTGGAACAACGCTTATTTACCTTTTTTTATTACTTTATTTTTAATAGCTATTTGGAAAAACTATTCACATAGACACACACGCACACACAAAATTGTCCATAAAAACTATATGAAATTCAGTTTATAAATTAGTGAAAGATGTGTTTTCGTTTTAATTTTCCGAGGAAAAATATTTATAAGTACACCAAAAAAAAGTAGCAAAATACTTGTTTCGTATCAATATATTGCATGTATGTTATTAACATCGATTTTAGGCATCAATTTTACTTCAGTTTTACATTTTATTTCAATTATATTATAATACAAAGTTTTTTAAAATTTTTATAGAAAGCAATAATTATATATAATGTTAATTTCTTTTAATATATTAACAGAATCATATTTTATTAGTTCAGAAAGTTTTATAAGGTAGTAGTTTTCCAGTTAACTTTGAATATATAATATGGTTAAAAGATTTTCTATTTGCAACATCGACTTTCACTTTTTACTTTTTATCTAACAAAACAACTTCAGTAGAAAGTATACAATTTTTTATTTATTTTTTGAGTTTAAACAAAATACTTGTTTAGCATAAACCAAAATTATTAAAATAAATGAAAAGGTAAGATTTAATTTTTTTATAACTCCAACATCGGATTGCAACCATCCCAGAAGTTTGTTTTCTCCTAATGAACGTCCACTCCAGTCGATTATTCTTCATGTTTAAATAAAAATATAAAAGAAAGAAACTTTGCCAATTGTTTGTATGGACGGATCAGAAATAAAAGGTTTGTTAGCATTTAAGATTTATTGTTTTTGTTCTCTGTGTTCCATTTAGGATTTTTTTTTTTTTAATTTTTATGTTTTCATTTCCTTTTTTTATACTCAATTTCATCGTTCCGGTAACAATTTGAGAAGTGATTTTGTCCAAGGCAAACCAAAAAGTAAAAAAGTTTTAAAGAAAGTATGAGCATTAAAAGTGCACATGAATGCTATGGTGATATTTGTGTGGGTTTATGAGTCATATTTTGGATATTATTAGAGCTGAAGTAGGAAAAGTAACAGAAATTCGGAGCCACACATATAATCTGCTAGGCTAATTTATTAGCTTTGTAATTATTATTATTAATTATAATTTAAAAATATTTAATTTATTTTTATTTTCAAAGAAATAAAAAAAGAAAAATAAAAAAGCTTATTTCATGCCGTAATATAGTTTTTCTTTCATTACTATTTAATAATTTACATGTTTCTGCTTTTGTTTCAGTAATTTCTTCCAGTTGGCTTTGGTCCTATGTCCAGAAGTATCGAGGACAAAAGACTGTTTAGTGATTCGTTCATTGTAGTTTGCATTTTTTTTTTTTTTTTAGCTTTGAGCGTTGAAAAGTGGTACTTGAAATATGAATATTTGTAGTCGCAAGTGAAATTAATTATTCACCACATTATTTACACATCAAGAAATCTCTTCCCTGATCTAAAAAAAAAAGAAAAAAAAAAAGCAAACTGTGAGCGAATAGTAAAGCCGCGTTTATGATGTATAAAATAGCTGAATGTTAGATGTTAACTGTTGTAACAAAAGACCTTTTCTAGTAGTTTATTGATTGACATTTTCTGATTGGAGTGCCTGTTGACAATACGTTATGTACGTACGTGCAAAGGCGATATACAATCGCGCAAAATAAAACAAAAGAAAAGTGTGCGTTTTTGATGTAATTCTTGCATCTGTTTCATCACAAAGCGCCAACCAACGAGAATTAGAGTATTCTTATACAGCTTAAACATTTGACGTTCAGCTAACCATTATGTAAAACTTCGACTTAATCCATCCCTGCTAAACCATGTTTGTTTTGTTCAGTCTTGAGGATCAAGCCAGAGGTTGTCCTAAGTCATCATCCTTCATAACCAGGGTGAAAAACAAAATTCTAAGTAATACATTCTAAGCATCAATAATTGCTGTTTATATGTTCAAAATCATTGAAATCACTGAAGATTGCATTGACGGAGGACATTCTCTATTGTTTTTGAAATCCATACAGTTTATTTTCTCTTACTGCTGTCATTTTTTCCTTCTTAAAACAGTTTTTTTGAAAAACTCAGTGAACAAATTTGTGTTTCAAAATTTAGAAAAATATGAAATTTGAGTTTGACAGCTTTGTTCCTTTTAAAATTTGCATAGCTTTGCAAAAAAGAATGCAAAAATTAATTTGCATTTTTATAGGCTTTTTTTAAACTGAAATTTTTAAATTTCCCTTGTCCCAAAAGTTACTTTATTATTACAATCGTGAACTTAATTATTTATTATGTAAATAAATTTTCCTAAGGGGTAATTTTCGTTGTTACGATACACCTCGTTGGTACATTTTGGTTCGATTATTTTTAATTCTTTTTCTTTAAAAGGAAAACTTGATTTTTTTATGAACAATCTCCTTAATCGTGTTCAAATGGCCTGAAAAAGTATCTTTTCTATAAAAAAGGAAAAGAAAAACAAGAAATTTAAAAATGTTTTATTTCTGTTATTGTTACAGGATTTTATCAAATCCGGAAGTGTTACGCCAATTGCAAACTTTACAACAACAAATGTCGTCCAGGCAACAACAAGCCGAAATGGAAGATAAAATGAGAAGATTACAAGAAATGCGGCACCAGGAAGAAGAATTTGATAAACACCTTGCACAAACTTTACCTGTTAGTTGTATAAGTTTTATTACTAATATGAACATCAATATTCCATTATTTTTATTATCTAAAAGTAATTTTTTGTTTTTTTCAATGGTATTAAATAAAATCAAATTTTAAATATACAATTTTTCAGTCACTCATTGCAATAATAACAAAAATAATGGATATGATGCTAATATTAGTGATAAAAAAGGTATTATGTATGCTAGTTTTTAAAAATTATTGTGTGGTTCCTTTAGTAATTGTTATTTACGATTTATAAAAAAATATCAAATTTTGTTTGCTGACATAGCATTCAATGTGCCAAAAATATGCCATGTGGAATAGCCTTGCAAAATTGCTGCTCATCTTGTTCTTGAACTACGTTGACATTAAAATATTAATTTTGTTCCTCTCGAAACCTTACTTCGGTACATTATGTTTTGAAACTGGAAACGCAGAGGATATAACTCTCCAATTATTTCCAAAGAATGGAGAAAAAGCATCAAAAAGAAATATTGATTAAATAGGAAAAGGTTATGTGGAAAGATTACTTATACGTGTGCGTGGATTGTGGAAGGGTTGGTTATTGGATGTTTGTAGAAAACCGAGGTGGCTTAAAGCCCAATCCATAGCGCTCTGAAAGAGCTATTATGGCAGAAAGTAGTCGTCCACTAAATGGATAAAGTATAGTTATTGCTGAGTGTGTGTAGCGATGAACTAGAGTTTGCCTATGGATTCTCTGAACCCAATTAGCTGCTGTAGTGGATGTTTTTGGCAGTTGATCAGAAAAGGAATACTTAAATTGAGTCTTGTTAGACTTACTAAACTCTGTTTATACTGAGTGCGAGTAATAAACACTGCAAGGGCTTTACACTGTAAAATTTTAGAATGGTAGCGTGAGAAGAGAGTGCCAGAATGACGGTGTGAGAATGAAATACATTGACTGTTGACAGTGATTCAATGGTTGATCGAGTGAGAGGTACGCTATTTATAGCGGCGGCAGGGCTAATCCTTACTCTCTTTGACTTCTTCAAGTTCCTAAACGCGCTCGTTAGCTTGCCCTATTTTGAGCTTGAGGATGAAATGCAGTGAACTTGATGTGGGGATGATTAGTCCACTGATTCGACCCATTAGACTGCACATGTCAACTTCTTCTGTAGGTCCTACGTTGGGTGTAGTGTAAGTGTCGTTTGTGTTGTCAGGCTGGATTAGCCATAGGGACGCCACGATCACTAAAGAAATAGTTAGTCAACCTCCTCTCGGAGTTGTGGACGTTTGATAAACTAGCCTAAGCCATCTGAAAGACTTTTACATAAAGATTAGTTTCCCTTCTGTCCCAGAAGTGAAAGCCGTAGCTAAGCAATTCTCGAATCGGTATATTACTGGTTCCTCTACTTCCTGACAAACCTTGCCGATGTTTTCTATTAGATGTGTACGCTATTGTCAGTCTTATTTAGGCTTTAAGGAACGTGAAAGAAATCTCTGTTGAGAATTACGGTGAATAGGTATTGATAATATATTCCTAGCTGCTACCTTACCTGTTTACCCACATAGATCTAATGTTGTTGTTATTCTCCCTTCTGTGATTTTTTTTTTATTTGTTTTTTATTTTATTTTTTTACTTTCCCTTACTCTTAGTAAAAATAAGTATTGTAATGTCGCGAAAGGGCACGGAGCAAGGCAATCCACCAGTCCGTGACCCCTGTCTTGAATCGCTAATACCTAATAACAGAGACTGATTTCTCATATCAGATTCTTCCGAATGTCCAAATTCGGTTCATTAGAGCTTTTGCAATGACTGAAGGTAAGTAATAGTTATAAGAAGCCGGCTTTGAACGTTCTGAAAAATAGGTCAATCCTTCGCCTTGAAGATCTCAGCAGCGCATATGGTATGGCTACTAGCTCTTCCTGAAATACCTGCTGAAACCACGAGAATGTGAGCATGCTATGAGTGACATGGTGCTAGAGAAACTGCATTTTTAGTTTCGTTGATTCCAAGTATTTGCCAGTATGTTGAAAATCGTGATGAATTATCGAAATTCGGTTTTCGAGCGTGATACATGTTTTAGGTTCTCCTGAAAAAATATTTTTCTCAAAATGTTTGTGGGTGGAGGTGTGTTTGAGAGGGAGAAAGAGTGAGAGAAAACAAAAACTCGAAAACGAAAAGTCGCAGTACTTTACATGCTGGACCATGGGATATGAGACCATGGGAGGTTACACGATGGGATATGAGGCCCTTAGTTGTTAATGTAACGATATAGTGGCTAGCGCACTCGCTTTTGTACGAGAATCAGAGTTCGATGCTCATCAGGGCAAAGACAGTGTTGATCCAGCATCGTGAGAAGAAGTGGGGACCTAGAGCTAGCAATTAAAGGGCGTAGGAACCGCTGCGTGCTTACCTACCAAAAAAAATCGCCATTTGGCAAGCCTTAAATCTTCAAGGGCAGTTGCACCAGGTTTTTAGCAAATGGTGTATGTGTTAGCGCACGCGCGCGTATATGTTTTAACAGAAGTATCTCAAAAATGAAAATTGCAGGAAGCTCAGAATTGATATTCCGTTTAGAACGGCTATCACATCAGCAACGAAGATTGATTTCAGGCAAAATCCATCTACCGGAAGTGCTTCTTTACTGAAAGGTTTTTTTCAGTTTTTCATGATTTTCTCGAAAACGGCTCCAACAATTTTTTTTTAAACTTTGTATACTATATATATCATAAATACCTATTACTTTTATTTGAAACATTTTCCCGGAAAATTGATTTCTTGGGGGTTTCTGGGGGAACAGTAGCGTTAGCTTTCCTCTAAAGTACGTGGTTTTAACACTTACATAAATATTAATACACAAAAGCATTGATAGAATTCCAAATTTGAAGAAAATCGGTTTACCGGAATGCGATTTTACAGAATAACTTTTTGAATTTTTTGGAATTTTCTCGAAAATAGTTACAACGATTTCCTTTAAACTTGGAATGCTTGCTGGATAGATAGAAACCTGTCACTTTATTTGAAAGATTTTTCTGAAAAAATTGATTAGAGGGGTGTTTGAGGTCTGTCAATTATTTTAAATTAAATTTTGTACAAGATTTCTTAGTTTTGATATAGAGAGCTCCACATAAGGCCGCTCAGGTATGCAATTTAAAATCCAACCACTATTTTTATGGCCAGCTTAACTAAACATTGTATTTTTGCTATTTTAAAGAAACAAACAAACTATTGTACTAGCAATGTTTTTTGCTTTTTCAGTATATTACAATTAATTTTATTATTAACTCAGGGTTTATATTAAGTTTTTAAATTCAGGTAACGGACTGTCTCCACTGAAGATCTAGTCTGCCCTGATAAAGTCTTGGTTTCAGTCTTCGATTTTCCGTTTTATGTCCGATATTATAGAGAGTGGTTTTAGTTACGTTCGGAAGTCTGTTGTAAAAGTACTTCTGTGGTTTGAATTTGAAGTTCTTGTGTATCTGCGTAAAATGCGATGCGTAATATTTTATTTTGTGGTCGCTGTAGTTTGTTAATGTTAGTCTTGTTAGTTGATAACCAGATGAGGAAGTGTTTTGTACAGTAAATTGATGCATTCATGTTTTAATGGTGTCTTAAGAGAGTATAATTGTTTGTGTGTGTAGGGTGTTGCTATTTCATGTTGATATGGCAATTCCATGTAGTTTAGTGCCCAAGAAAAGTCCTAGGTACTTTAAAGTTTGATCGGTAGGAGTCCAAAGGATTTGAGTGTTTTCTACAGTTACATTTGATAGTCTAGTCGTATTCTGCGCAAGGCAAAAATTTTCGTCTTTGTCTTGGCCGGCTGTGTTGATGTTAATGTTTTCAGTGTTTATACCATGTTTTTAGTCTGTCTGTATTTATTGTTAGTTTGTCAGTATCCTATTATTGCCTGTTAGGGGTTGGAGTGTTGAAAAGCGATTAGTGTGTCGTTAGCGTAGGTGGCTAGTGAGGCATACGTTGGGTAGCGGCATGTAATGGCAGTAAGTGTTAAGAGGGTCGGATTGAAGGGACGCCAACTCGGACTGTTGAGAATTGATCCAATACTTTCACTAAGGTTCACTAAGGTTTCATAGGTATTTCGGGATGCCAGAGATTTTTATTTAAAAAAAATAATTTTTTTTTAATTAGTGCCCTAGGTAGCGAAGGCCGGAACTAAACGGGTGGGAACTGCGGCGTGCTTACCACACGCCCCCTATTCAAATCGCCTCTGGCAAGCCTGGCCCTTCATGGGCTGTTGCGCCATAGGGTTAGGGTTAGAGGTTTTCAATTTGTATAACAGATCTTCATGCCCGACGGTGTCAAAAACTGAGGAGACATCAAAAAAGGCAACTTAGTGTAAATTTTCTTTTTAAAACCTGAAGAGATTAATTCTGTTTTTCGTAGAAGCAGATGGGTGGTTGAATGATTTTATCTGATCCGAATTGATGTGATGGGATGAATGAGACAGAATTGAGAAATTCAAGAATTCATGGGTGGAAAGTTTTTCAAATAATTTTGAGAGCATTGTTTGATGACCCTCATAATTTCAGTAATAATAATTTCAAGAAGCTAATCGGTCTTTAGCTCCGGGTTGTCCTTAGATTTCCCAGCTTTATGAAAGGCAATTTTATTGCATTTTTCTATTTTGCAGGGAAATACCCACTTTGTAAACAGGCGTGAAAATTAAAGAAATCTATGCGATTTCTTGATTAAATCGCTTTCTCGCTTTCTTGGTTGTTTAGGTTTTGGTTCAATTTTTTAATGCTTGTTTAGGTGTGAGGTCTTCTCCTGCGTTTTTTGTTTTTAAGTTTTTTAATATATGTACATAGTTCTGTTGAAGTAATATAATTAATGGGTAATTCGAGACTTTGTAAAGCGGTATTGATGTATTTAATTACTTCCTGATGTTCTGTTTCATTGATGATGTGTTAGGTGCAAAATGTGTTTTCACGATGTGAAGCTATTATTTCACATTTTTCTTCGTCTATAGTTGCCTTAGCTGTAGGAATTCTTAATGGTGGTAGAGTGGGGTATTGTCTTAAGATACGTCCAGTTTCTTTCCAAAGATATAGATCTCCTGTTCTTATCTCTTGTTCTCTTACTCTGTTAATCATTTAGTTGTCTAGGTTCCATTTTATTTTCCTGTTTAGTTGATTCAGATGATTGTAGATTGTTGTAGGGGGTATTGCACTGCGACCTGAAAGAACTATTGTACCCCCCCGGAGCCTTCTCCAATGCACAGCCGGCCTCCAAGCAGCGTTCTCCAGCTGCAGACAACATTGCCCATTACCGGACAGTGAGTTGTAGAGGCTCCTAGGAAGAAAAAATCTAAGTGCCAGTATGCTGGATTCGAACCCGTGTCCTCCGCGTTGCTAGTCCAGCGTGCTACCACTGAGCTAATCCCTTCCTTCTCCCTTGGCTTTCGCCAATTAACTAGGAACGAGACCCGAGTTTGTGTACTGTTCTAATGAAGTGCATGGAGTACTGAGCTGTGGTAACCCGTGGGGTCGCTATTCCCCCAAGTAACTGCATGCAACAGATACCCCTTGCGTGCTTGATTCAGATGATACTTTAATGAATAGTTTCCAGTGCGTTGCCAAAGCCTTTGGATCCTATTTTTTCAGTAATCAGTTGCAGAAGGTAGCTTGGTGTATGACTTGTTAGTGTTCTGTATAGTCCTGAATCAGTGTGTTTTTTGTATGTTACATTTTTGTATAAGTCTCTAAAGTGGATTGTTAAAGTTGTCCACGTATAGTCGATGTTTTTTGTATTTTCATAAGCAACTGGTATTTCAATAAGTCTGTCTGTTCTGTTCCAAAAGTTTTTCAGTCAATTTTACCCTATATGTTTACGAGGAATGGGCACTTTGCAATTTGACTGCAATTTTTGTTGAGTTTTTATAATTACTGGTAGATGATCTGTGTCTAATTCAGGTAGTACTGTGTGGAGCAGTGGAGGTAAGAAATTGTGAACAAGTACATCGAGAATATCAGGTGGCTAGGAGGGATAAATCATTCGGCTTGCCACGAACAGCGGATGACCATGTTGTATAACTTGGCACAGCATCGAAGTTGGTACCTCTTTCTGGAATAAGTGTGCGATTTCTAGAAATGAGTGCTGATCTGGAGGAGTTTCGTGAGAAGGATTTTACAGTAAAAAGGCCATGGTGTTTGGTGCTCGGGGAACAATCCCCCGATTCACCAGCAAATACTTGGAAGGGTATGGACTCAAAGGAGCAATCACTGTTATCCGAGAATATAATACTGGACTCATGAGGTATCATCCAGCATCAAACGGAACCGGACTTTAAATATCATTTCATTTTTTTTTTTAAACTTATCATCTTCAAAATATTTTTTTTTTAAATGATTCTTTTTATTAATCATAATCATCGTAATCTGCTTGTTATATTGCTTATATTTATGATTGTATATTAATGACATTAGACTGTGATATATAATTATCCATCACGATTGATCGGTATGCTGTGTTTTCCAACAACCTAACAAAGTTAATGTAGCATCATTTATTTCTATTTGTAATTGTACGTATTTATAAATTAAATTGTTTCTCAATATTACAGAATCTACCATTTGCATCTGAATGCGATTTTAAACCAAGCAGTAGTACAAACGTTGCAGAAGGTGTAACACCCAGTCCATTGGTCGCATCAACACAGGCTCCTCAAGCGTTGAGTCACCCAGATCCAGTTACCGCTGTTAATTTTTCAGCAACAATCACAGCACCGCCGGTACCATTTGTTGGGATCACTGATTCCGATGAACGGGCACTGGCTATTGATTTTGATGAAAGAAATAGGTATGTTAATCTTTAGTGTCAAAATAATGAATTTAGATTGATTAAAGAATTTTTGTATTATGCAGTCACAAAATTTACTATTAATACATGGAGATTTATAGTGTAAATAAAACAAAAACAAAAACATTTCTAGGGGACCAGGTGGAATGCCCGCTACCGGAAGTAGTGCAATATCAGTTGGCGGTAGTATTGACGAAACTTCTTGGGAAACTAAACTTGGAAGTACAGCACAATCAAGCAACGATGCCCCAATAGAAATTATCGATCTAATCCGTACAGATTCTCCAATAAAATCACCTAGCCGTAGCAGTCGTAGGAGAAGATCACCATCGCCAAGACGAAGTAGCCGTAGATCAAAGTCCAGGTCACGATCAAGATCCAGAAGAAGACGATCAAGAACTAGGACAAGATCTCGTTCTAGATCAAGATCAAAATCACGTGAAGATAGGGAACGTGAACGTGAAAGGAGACGTCGAGGATTACCTCCTCTGAAAAAGAATCATCTAGCTGGTTGGTTTTATCATTAGGCCATTTTAAATTTGTCTAAATTCATTTATTTAAAAGCTTACGAATTTAGACTCTAAATGCCTTTACATCCCGAAATTGTCATTTTTTGTTGTATTTTTTTTAAACAAATCATTAACAGTTAGTTTAGTGTCATTCTAATAAAGTTAACTAAAAAAAATCCGAAATAACTTGAAACTGCCTAAGACTTATAACTACTTTATATTTACGAAGCCTGGATTGAATTGCATACAATAATATAAAAACCTCAAACAGCATTCATGTATAGATAAATATCAAATTATATCATTATAGATAATACCACATAGAGAAAATATCTAAATAGCATTAACCTAATATAATCTAATTTTCCTTAGATTATATTTCAGAATTTAAATTTGTCAAAAAGAATGACTGACAAACAATTTTAATTAAGCAAACCAATGACTACTTAAGTTAAACGATTGTATTCATTACATAATTTCTTAACATAGTGTTCATTTACTGTTATTACAGGCTCTAAATATCTATACATAGTATTACTAGATTTATCTTTCGACCAAATATAATGATTTTCGTATATTGTATTATCCTAATTAATGAGTTAATGTAAATGTAATAGAACTAATAAGGTATCTTAAATAATTAAGTAATGTTATAGAAAATATGAAATTGATTTCTGTTGTTAATAAGGTTTTTTTGTTTAGTATGCAGTACAACTTTATGGATAGGCCATCTATCTAAATTAGTTCAACAAGAAGAATTATCCGACACTTTTGGAGAATTTGGTGATATTGTTTCAATAAATTTAATTCCTCCGAGAGGATGCGCTTTCATCTGCATGAATCGACGACAAGATGCTTCCAAGGCGCTTCAGCAGTTGAAACATTTTAAGCTTCAAGGAAAAGCTATCACTGTATGTAAACTTAAATTATTTGTAATTGATAAGTAGAAAAATAGTTACAATCAGCTTCCACTGATTCTTAGCGTACAGATGTTCATCTTAATTGAGATCTATGTAATGTATCTAGGAACATTTGTAATATTATTGAGTTGCCCTCAATTATTTCTTTTTCAGATCGCTTGGGCTCCTGGAAAAGGAATGAAGGATAAAGAATGGAAAGATTATTGGGAAGTAGAACATGGTGTATCCTACATACCTTGGAATAAGATCACCGTGGATACCGATTTAGATATGTTGGAAGATGGCGGTGTCATAGATGAAGAATCTTTACCCGAATTTCTTAAAGGTTTTTTTTCTTATTGATACATTATGATTTGAATCTATTTACTAAGTGCACGACTACCAACCAAACACAAACTCTGGCCTCCTACTTAATTTGCAATCAATGCAAACCAATAAATTTTACACTTTTTACTTTCTTTTAGTAATGTACATAGAAGGAAATATTGCGATCGTGTCAAATTTTCGAACTTGAGTTTCCATATATTACATGTTTTGAGGTCCTGGGTTCGAAAAAGTTTATTAGCGAACCGTCTATCTGAGTGTGGACAAAATATCTCATAAACATAAAATCGCAGGAAGTTCATATTTGATATTCCGTTTAGCTATTACCACTGCATTTGAAAATAAGGTTTTAGTCAAAATCCATCAATAGATTCCATTGATAAGCACATATTTGAAGAATATTTTCTGCAGAAAAACTCTTACGATTTTGCAGATTAGGATTTTCAGTTCCCGTGTTTTCACGAAAATGGTTCACTGATTTCATTTAAACTAAATATCTTACCACACATCAAACAAAAATTATTATTTTTAATTGAAACTTTTTTCTAGAAAAATAAGTTGGGCGGAGGCTTGCAACTCTAGTACATTCTCTCATATTTGAGTACACAGAATCTACATTCTGTAGTGGTTGTATACGCTTGATAATCATTCCATGTTTTCAGTATTTTCGAAAAAATAGGCGAAACAATTTAACTCTGTTATACTAGGGCAAAAAAGCAAAGAAGGTTTTGTTGCAAAATAATATGTACTTGGTTTTAAAAGAAACTTGAAATACAAACTCAGTAAACATATACACATACACTTGAATAGTAAACAAGAAGGTTCACATATGCAAGAAGGGTTCGTAGATTGCAATCATTCTTTCCATCGATGGTCGGACGAGTCATAGCCTAACATTCCCTCTCGAGTCTACCAGAGATGATATTCCAATACCTATAACACAGCTTTGATGCCTGGGACCAGAGAGAGGTTTATTCGGCTAGCATTTCTACAGATGGTGTGTACATAGATTTACATTTCCTTCCCTCATCGCCTGATGTATAAAATGGTGCCTCGTCGCAATATGTTTGGTTCTACTATGGTAACGTTCGTTCTAAGCGAATTTGATTATCTGAAAAATATAGTAGTTGGTTCCTGAGGATAACCAAGTTCTGTCAATATCTTGTTCAGATATGATTCCTTGGGAGCTTCTATAATTGCCATGTATTCTGCTTCAGCGCTAAACATTGCGACTGTCCTCTGCTTCTTGGCCTCCAGTGATATGAGTCCGCCTCCTAAAGTATATACGAATCCGGAGTAAGATCTTCTACCTTCACTCGAGTTAGCCCAATCAGCGTCAACATATCCTATGAGTCTTGGCTTTCCACGAGTAAATTTAATCCCAAAATTCGTTGTACCCTTCAAATATCTAAGTAATCTTTTGGCTGCTTGCCAATGTGTCTCATTATAATTACTGTTCAATTGATTTAGATAGTTCACGGAATGAGTTATATCCGTCCAGGTTCGTGTCGAAAGTTACGTGAGCCAGTGGTTGATTGATATGGGAACTTTTTCATCCCTTCCGAATCTTTATGGGTTTATAGGTACTTCGGGCTTTATGAGTTTTACTGGCTTGCAATCTTCCATACGAAATCTCTTGAGCAAATCCAAGATTCTCTATTGTAAAACAAGCAATTCATCAGGTAAATGCCTGAATTCTCAACCAAGGCAATGGTATATGTTTCCCATGGCTTTGATCTCAAAACGATCACTCAGTTGTCACACAACATTGTATGCTCGCCCCGTATTGGATGAAAACAGTATTAGGTGTCATCCACATAAACCGCAAGGCAAGTGAATTCGTCGCTGTTTTTAGAGAGATAGACACATAGGTCAGTCGTACACGGTTCCAAACCCAGCTGAAGTAATTCATCATGTACCTAAAAAGGTACCACGGCCATCCGGATTGTTACAATTCGTATTAAGGCTTTTGAAGCAAGCATACTTTATCTCCTGATTTAAATTGTTTCAACATATCTAATGCTTTTCCTCTTATCGTTTCATCGACTGAAGAAATGACCTCATTTAAGATTCTTTCGAAGAGATTCCATATAAATTCTCTTCTAAGTTTCCGTTCAGATGAGTGCTTTTCACCTCCATTTGGCACACCGACAAATTTTTGTGGCGGCTAGAGCTGTTAGACATCTAATAGAGCTGAATCGAACTACTGGAGAGTATGTTCCGAAAAAACCTCTACCTGGTACTTGAGAGAATCCACGGGCTGCTAATGGCGCTTTTTTGCGCGTTAATTCTCCATTTTGATTAAATTTCTTTCTAATAACAAGTCGTGAGTCAATGATCTTGCTTTGGTCTAGCAACCATTTTCCAGGAGTCATTTATTATGAGAGATGCGAATTCTTCGAGTAAGGCTTGCTTCCAAAATGGGAATATCTCTTCAGTACTAATTCCTGCTAAGTCTTCTTCATTTTCCAATTCATTCCTCTCAGAGTTTATTTCACATTCTTTTTCGCTTGCCGAGTCATTAGGTCTTTCTATTTTACTCCTGCTCTCTAGCGATTCCTCTGTAGAACTAACTTGGTAAATTTTTCTAGGCCTACCCCTTTTGCTAGATTTCAATTTTCTAGGTCTACTGCGTGCTCTTCGATGCATCTCATCGTTTCTATCCTCTTTGTTTCTTCACAAGAGACTTTTTGTGTCCATTGTACTGATTTTAGGACTCATCTATTAGATATTCAAGGTGGTTTTTATTCTCATTTTTTCCTGAAGCGATTTCTTCTTCAATAAATTTAATATTTCTTGAGATTTTGATAACTCTTTGATTGGGGAGCCAAGCCCTATAAGCCTTCGATTCTTCCGAATAGCCGACGAAAACGCACTCTTCTGATTTAGGAGTGAATTTTCCTAGATGCCGACTCTTTAGAAATACAAACGCGTCACAACCAAACCTTCGAAAGTATTCCGCGGTTGGGTTTCTTCCAGTCCATTTCTTGTAGGGTGTTTCTCTGTCGGTTCCAGTTGGGCAGCGATTTCTAATGTGGCAGGCACTATTAATCGCTTCATCCCAAAAGGTCTGAGGGAACTTGCTCTCATTGATCAGACACCGCGCCATTTCCAGCATGGTTCTGTTGATTCTTTCAGCGATTTCGTTTTGCTGTGGGGAATAGGGAGCAGTCAGTCAATCTTCTAGATATTCCGTTTGTACATAAAAAGTCATCAAAACTTTCGTTACAATATTCCAAATCATTGTCGGACTGTAGAGCCTTAATCTTTTTGTTTATTTTATTTTCTGCTAAACTTTTTTATTACCCTTAAAGGCTTCCATAGCTTCTGATTTCTTTTTGAGGAACTTTACCTCGCAATATCTTGAATTATCTTCAATAATGTATTGAAGTAAGAAGCCCCACCATTGGATCTTGGATTGATGGGCCCACAAATATCTGTATGAATAAGATCTAACAATTGTGTTTTCTATCACTCATTTTGGAATTTGGAAAAAGGAAGCGTACTCATTTTTCCTTCTAGACAGACCTCACATGATGGCATTGTATCTTTCAGTAAACTCTTATCAGGGATAATACCAATTTTCACTAAATGTTTCAAATACCTCTCATTTAGGTGACCGTATTTTTCATGCCAGAGCATTAATTTTGGTTTTGATATTATATTATGTGACGTCTCTATACCTGCTTGAGACTCTCGCAAGGAGTGGAGGAGGTTACCATTTCTAAAAGCTTTTACTATGACGTTTACTCTTCTATAATGAACCTGAGCACTTTCCTTATTAAATAGAATATTGTATCCTTTGTCAGTAATTTTAGCCACTGACAGCAAATTCGTTCTCAAATCCGGTGGTTTCTCTTCCTTTTTCATCATTTACTAAGATCCTTAAACTACCCTCCTCCGTAATCTCAGTTGATGTGTGATTTGCCAAACCGAGGGATTTGCGTTTTATGGTGGACATACATACAAAGGAGGATTCATTAAAAGTCATATAACTCGTGCATGCCCCACTGATTTTTTGAAAATGATTTCGGACATTTTCTGAGGTAGATACGTTGAAATTACGAAGTTCACTAAAGAATCCAACTTCTAATGAGGTGCTAGCCCCTTCATTCGAAGGGCTGTCTACAGCCTTTTACCTCTTTTTTTTTACAGCGAATACAATAAAACTTAAATGGTACCTGTGAACCATGTTGTTATTTTGTAGTGGGATGGTTGCTTTCTTCGAGTAAGAAAAGCTCCGTTGTTTTCGATATTTGAACTTCGACAATTCCTGGCTTCGCTCTCTTCAATGATTTTTATTTTGAGAATTTCAGGGGTTAGCAGTTCATTTCGAGACCCAATAGCAATTCTGAAACTATCATAATCGTCTGATAAACTATTGAGAAGTATGATGAAGAAGCTTAGCAAATCGTTGTTTATATCTATATCCATCTCATTCAGGTCATCTACAATATAAAAAAAATTACGTATATAATCAGTTGCATTATTAACCGGGCTCATTTTATGCACACTAATCTTTTTAGAAGTATTGCTTTTTTTGCTGGCCCTTTAGACACGTAAATTGATTTTAATTTGCCCCATACCTGTTTAGAAGTAGTGCATCCTTTAATTTGCTTTAATTCTGATGGTGAAATATTAAGAAGTATTTCTGCTTAACTTTCTGTTTACCAGTCATCCATCTCTCTAAATCCTCCTTCGTTTCAGGATTTGTTTTGACACCTGAAACATACTCCAAGCATCTTTATTAATAAGAGTGCATCCATCTGTATGGCCCATGTACCGTAATTGTCTTTTGCAAGCATCTCCATACTTACGATACTGTTTCCACTCATTGCTATTATTTTAAATAATTTCAGAGATAAGTGGAAGACGTTTACTTACTCTTAAAAACTGCAGATCACGCAAATAGAATAAAAGAAACAACACTTTATTTATTTCTTCTTGTCTGGGCCCATAACCTGTTACAGTAGACCTAAAGAACAAAAAAGGTTTTGCTGCAAAATATAGTACTTGGTTTTAAAAGAACTTGAAATACAAACTCAGTAAACATATATACCTACACCTGTATAGTAAACAAGAAGTTCACATGTGCAAGAAGGATTTGTAGATTGCAATCGATTCTTGCCATCCATAGTCGGACATTCCCTAACAAACTCTTCTATTTTTATGGACATTAGCAAAACGAAGAGAAGTAGTAAAAAGGAATTATGCCAGCCAAATGCAACAGGCCCAACAGCTTATGCTAAAAGCGGACGATGAAAAAGAAGACATGCGTTCAAACGAACAGAAAGGTAGAAACGATATGGACGTTGGAAATGTTCCTAGCAATACAGGCGTACCACCGGCTTTCATTCCTTTGCCAGATAATAGCCTAGGAGGCGCAGGTGCTCCTACTGCTCAGCCACCGCCGGGCATTCCACCACCTATGGGATTGTTACCGCCATTCGCTCTGCCACCAAGTAAGTGATGTTTCAACAACAATTTATGTTAAATACCATACATTAGTAGTCGTCATACGAGACGTCTCGTAATAATGTCCAGATATGCAGGTTAATACCCTAAGTAGATTATCTATATAATAACTTAGTCACTTCTGAAAGTCCTTAATAACTGTAATTTTTGTTTACTGGAATAGGATTACTAGGTCCTATGGGTCCAATGGGACCTCTAGGCATGGGCAATGTACCTCTGGGTGTGCCACCTCCTCTGATGATGCCACCACCTCCACAACAGATGGTTGGGCGTTTACCACCACCGTTTAATCCTCCCCCACAGAGTAAGTAATGGAACGAAAAAGTATGTTATTATTAAACTAGAGTAATCTTAAAGGTTTTTAAGCCGAAATAGACATTTGAGTCATTATGAAAATGATGCAGAAGCTTAGCTCCGCAAGAGGTTCTGCATCAAGAAATACGAATATATATTTCTACAAAATGGTATTCAAATGGTTAGACTTAGACCTTAAAATGACAATGAGATGTTTGTACGGCAATGGCCAGAGGAGTTTTTAAAGAAAAAGAATTCTTTGATGCTCTATGTTTCGGGTGCCATTGGTGCCCTTTTTCAGAAGCTCTTTGGGGTAGAAGAGGAGTGAACATTCACTTTTTATGCTTAGGTCCGCAGACCTAGAAAGCGTCGAGGGATTTTTCCATAATAGCCCTGGCTCATTTTGTGGTTATTGACCGTCTTCGGCCGTGTTGGTCCATCACCAGGATGTCTTGATAAACAGTGATGTTTAACATATACTTGAACGAAATCTGTTTACACGCTCCCTGTAACCGTTTATCAAGACATCCCAATGATGGGCAAACGCTCGAAACTGATAGATGACCAAAGCAGGGTTTTCATGGAAAATATCTCATGATTTTTTTTTAATTCCATTTGTTTATTAAAATATTTTATTTTTTCATTTCAGTGGGTCTGATGCCCCCTCCAACTATAGCTACTTCGGACGCCATGGACAAAAGCAAACTGACTCAGATTCCTCCGCCTCCCACACCGGATACTTTCCCCGATCTTTCGTCAATGGTGAATCCATTTGGTATACCACTTCCTGCAATTCCAAGTAATTGAATATTAATTTTTCTCTTTTATTAAATCAGATTTAGATAATCAACTAGTAGTAATAGTAATAATCATTAAAATAATAATAATGATAATGAATGTTTTCTCTTTATTCTACTTAGACTTTGGTAATCCAAATATGATGCCGCCAACTCAACCACCAGTTAGTCAACCTGCTGTTAGTAAAGTTTCCGTTGAAATGGATGTTGATACAAAAGAATCAAAGCCGGAAGTAAAAGAAATAAAACCACAAGTGTGAGTAACTATTAAGTCTATTCTTTGAGGTTATTGCTGCGTCAAATGCGTTATGTTTATGGGTAGAAGATTTCTTAGAAGAGAATTGTCACATGTTTTTATCTACTATATCTGGTAATCTTATCTGGTATATCTGGATGAAATCATTTCTTATTATTTTGACAAAGATTCTTTTTCAATTTCAACTTCATTCATATATCCTCTTCTACTACCTGCGCTAATGAGGTGGTAGCTTGTAGAATCTGACCTGGATCAGTTTTTTTTTTCGTTATTCTAAAAACAGAAGAATATCCTCCGCCATTATCCCGGAATAATCGCAGACTGTCATATCCTCGCTTGCCATATACTCACGTCACAAATGCGGGGCTGGCAATTCCGTGATGGCTGTCATGATGCCCAATAAACGTGTTCCAAAAAAAAATTAGTCTTTTCAGCTCTGCAGGTTCCACACACAACTGACCTTACATGGAAAAGTATTCTAATAAGAGCGCTTCTATTCCTACACATCATGGTTTTCCTTTCACTTTTTTTAATTATCACCTTTCTCTCTTCTAAATTATTAAATCCAAGTTTAGTAGATGGATTCTATAAGATTGGGACGGTTTTGGAATTGTACCCAAGGAACTTCGTCTATTTTGACTCCTGGACTACTGTCCAATGTTTTTAAGCATCCCCTCTCTGTTTCAACCAAAACAAAAGGTTTCAGTACAGACCAATTCCAAAAATAAGGAAATATCTTTCCAATTTTCCTTTAATAACTTCTTTTTTACATTTTTAATATAAAAACAACTTTCCTTGTCTTTCATCTTCCTCTATTTACCTTTTAACTGAGGGATTAATCAAAGAAAACTTTCCTTTTTCTCATGCCTATTTTTGCTCACGATATTTGCATTATCTTCCAAATCTTCATCAATTCCTTAGTCTTCGTTAATTAGTCGATCCATAATAATAATCAATCTTCAGAAGAACTGCTAATTATAATTCTACAACGTTTATACATATACACCTTCACAATCATCATTAACACTTTGAAGAACTCTTCACTGCCATGTTTATTAAGAAACTGTTCTACATTGTTATAGGGATAGGTTTAAAAATAACATAATTTTTACAATATAATAAAATGAAGAATAAATCGGTATTCCAGAGGAATTCTATAAGATGGGACGGATTTGGAATTGTACTAACTTCTCCTGTATCGATTCCTCGATGTATCGATAGGTGTAGGCAGCCTAAGGCGTTAATCATCCCCTTTCATTTTTCGTTAATTAATGCGATAGTGAAGTAATAAACAATTCTATCTAAAAGTCACAGTAAAACAAGTACTGCTATCTAACATTGAGGAACATTTTAATTGTTTATATGCCAGAAGCGTTGAAGCGGTAAAGTTTTTTTTTATTCATTATGTTTGACCGTTGTTAATAAGACAACCAACATTTTGCTTATTTTATTTATAACTTTTTTTTTAATTAAATTTAATGGCATTGCACTTGAGGCCATAGCCAAGTAATTTTTTTATTACATTGAAATTAATAAAATTGCATGACGTGGAGATATTCAGTCCATGATAATCAAACGTACATGACGGAATTTTGTTTCATACCCCCATTTAAGAGGTTTAGTTTAAGAAATTATTAGTGTATAAAAAAAAAAGCACCGTATAAGATGTTTTTTCTCTCTCTCCCTTCAATAACAGAATTGACGAAACATTGAACAGTAATTTTCTATCAAGAAAAACTGCTGAATTTAATAAATTTATTGGGAACTTTAAGCAAGAAGATCAAACATTATTTGAGCAAAACCAAATTTTATCGCCAATCGATTATGCAATGAATAGTAATGATCCTCCACAAGTGCCAAAAGATGTACAGTTAATTTCCTCTACAGGAAATTTACTTAATATGCTTAGGTAAGTGACTTAAAGAATAAAATTAGTATTTATAATGATGTTTTAGTCAGATTTATCATATTTACTTTCTTTTAATATTGTAGCGGTAAAGTATTGAGATAGCTTTAGTTTTTTTCGTAAATTGCATTTTCAGTAGGAATACATGTTTACAGGGCCTGTAACACGAAAAGAATCTTTTTTTAAACGAATGGTGTCTGATATATATATATATATTATATATATGACACCATTAGTATGATATTACTTTAGGACACAAATTTCGGCCAAAACCCGTCAAAAGAAGATGCGAATTCACTGATTTTTTTTTTTAAACAAATTTTTCGGTGAAATAGATATTAGGGAAGTTTGGGGATTAGGCTTCCCTCTAAATTACTAATTCCGTATCTTTTACAGTTCTGCCTACCACCTTATATATTTTGGATAATCAAACATTTGGTAACGTTCCTTAAAAAAAAAAAGTTAGTATTGCAAAAATGACAGAATTTATAATACCTCATTGTAAAATACAATGTAATCTACTTGCGATGTTTCATTTTTTAGCTGATACATGAACATTATTCATGTAAAAATAAGTGGGAAATACACTACTTCAATACACTGTAAATGAGACATTTTTTACAATCTTAGAATTTTTATTAAAATTGTTAATAGGTCCAATCATTACATATAAGTTTAGATGGTAGGATATATCTTTTAGTTTTTCCGGCAAAAGGAATGGCTGAGTGTAACTATATTTTATAGCAGTGCATTTGTCAGCTTAAAGCAAAACATGAAACGACAATTTAAAGTTGAGACTATCTCATAAAATTCTTAGAATCCTCCTTAATCATTCGATTAAAAATGCGAAATGGAATATCAAGTTTCAGTTTCCTGCAAGTTTGTGCTATTAATATTTTTAACATGTAACTACAGATAGAGACACACATACTGACCATTGCCTACTTTTTTTTTCATATTCAGGGGACCTGAAACTTGTATTTCCAGTTAAAATAATTTCGAACTTTGGACCTGATTGCATCACTTTTTCTTATAGCGAAAGAACTTTATCAAAAAAGGCAACGGCCATCTTAGTGTATCCCACATATGGTAATTAATAATTGCGACATGGTTTTATTGCGATGTTTCATTGTCTTTTCATTTGAGTATTTTATATATATTTGTTTGATGGCTATTAATAATTTTTCAAGTCAGCAGATATTTATTATTGTAGCATTTTACTGAAGAAAGCTTCTGCTTCGGCCGTAATATTCAGCAGCGTTTTAATTTTACTTAAAATGTCTCTTTTGTATCGATATTTACAGAGCAAATGTGCCTGATACATCCATACCGGCACCCTCGTTGGGTGATAATGACACAGATAAAACAGCTTCGAATAAGGAACATGATAGAAGCAGTTCTACGGCTACAGGAGCAAATGCTGGAGGCGGCACTGGTGGTGGCGAAGGTACGATAGGACTGGGCAGAAAGGATTGCGATTGGAGGGAAACATCACCGAGGAGACGTGATCGTGTTGAACGAGAAGAGAAACGTAGAAGGAGAGATTCACCACCATCGAGAAGGGATGATAGACGAAGTGATGATCGAAGAACTGGAAATAATGAAGATCGGAGAACAGATGACAGAAGAAGTACAACTGGAGATCGTAGAGCACCTGGTTCAAGATGGCAATCACGACAGAATAAATGGCAGGATGACAAAGACAGGTACTCTCTTTACTTCTTCAGGACAACATTACACACCAATGATGAAGTTGATGATAGAAACACTGTATGAATAATATCTAAATAGCATTTTCCATTCTCTTTATTGAATTTTATTGGTAATGTGAACGGAAATTTTTTGGAATATTAAGTAGATGGTTAGGTTTAGACTATATCTGAGACAGTGCCTTCAAAGGTTTTTACTTGTTTTCATAAGTTGTGATCAGTTTCTGATCTTCAGAATTTGGTTTAGTAAGACTGGATAGAAGGGAAGGGATTTGCTCGTTGGTAGCTCGCTGGACAACCATGCGGAGTCCCGCATTCGTATCCAGCAGTGCTGTCTTAGATTTTCTCTTCATAGGAGCATCTACAGCTCACTGTCCGGTGATGGGTTGTGTTGCCTGTAGCTAGAGAACACAGCTCGAAGGTCGGCAGTGAACTATCCCCTAAAAGAATCTTAAAACTGGATAGAAAACAGACTTCCAATATTCAAAGTAGCCACCAAACACTAGAGTGACTGATTCTATGAAGGAGATAATAATATTACTTATTTATATCTACATGTGATAGTGAAAAAAAGTTACAGAAGATAGTAATTCTGAAATAAAAATCTACATAAAATAGTAGTAATCTACATAAAGAAGTATGTAGTAAGAACGGTTTTTCTTTTAAAAGTTCCAATACAAAGTGTATTCTGCTTTTAGTGTTGTTGTCTTCTTACAAAGACATTTATGTCGTGTGCAGGTATCCATCCTGTTATGCTCCTGTTGTATCCTGTATCCAGTGATGATTTTGTATCAATTTTGGTGATAGGAAATGCTCTATGAAAGTGAAATGTTATCTTGTGCTAGTTCAATGATATCCGTCATTCAGAGTAGCAAGTTAGTCTATCTATGGTGAATACAGCCACCAATGCCCATCTCCATTTTATTCTTTATTTTAACGAACCAGGGTGCTTTCCATATTCCATCTAACCGGTCAGAACCAAGAAAAAGAAGCATGCTCAGTTGTTATTTATGGAATTAAATTACACGAACTAGTCTGCCGAACGCAAGTTAGTTTAAATATAGCTATATTTTGAAATTTAAAATAAATTTCAGTTTTTTTATGAATATGTAAACTGTTTAGTTTAAAAAAGACCCAGCCACAAAAACATAACTATTTAACTTTTTTGAATATATGAATAGGTCCGCAATGCTAGATAATATCTGGTATTTTATCCATCTTAGCATGCATATTCATTTTAACTTTCTTTTATTACTTTAAATCCCCACGCGCAATCTAGAGGCTAATATGAATTCAGGGTTGATACAGTGAGATCTCTATTTGTGTTAAGCGACCATTGTGAGTTAAAACTAGCTGTGCGTTATACTTAGTAGCGGATCTGGTAGCGCTAAGGTCAGAACTGAACAACGCTGGGAACTCGGGCAGTTGTTGCGGTGGTTGGTTCCGCAGAGCTGGAAAGCATCAGAGACATTTTCCGTGATAGCCTGCTTCATTTTGTGGTCATCGACCGGTTTCGGGCGTTCGCCCATCTTCAGGATGCGTTTGTCAGGCAGTGTGATAGCACAGACTTGCACAGAGCAAATTCAGTTTATACCAAGTGTATGAACTGAATGAGTGTATAAACTGAATTTGTTCTGTGCAAGTCTGTGTTGTCACACTGTCTGACAAACGCATCCTAAAGATGGGCGAACGCCCGAAACCGGCGATGACCACAAAATGAAGCAGGCTATCACGGAAAATGTCTCTGAAACTCGGGGAGTGCTTGCTTACTAAACGTTTCCCCAATAAAGATCGCTGTCTGGCAAGCCTCTTATTGGGTCCCGGCTTATTTGTGAAAGATATTCGAAATTTAATTTTCATCAGAAAATGGTGAAAATTTTCAGTAAATTGGTTTTTTAAGGGTGATCGGAGTTCAAAAAATATTTGTATAAAATATATTCTCTCTCTCTCTCGATCAAGCATATCGCGATTTAGAATGACTGCAAAGATTTTCTTTAAACTTGATAAACATACTATAATACATAAGACACATTTCTGATATTTAAGAAAAATGGTGGTTCTGAGGTATTGCGAATTTAAGTATACGACTAAACTCCTTTTGATCATAGTAACATAGTTCTCCTTGCCTGTGATTAACATAAATTAAACGTTAAGTAAAAATCCCATATTTAAAGAATTTTCAAAATTGGATCAAGGAAAAATAAAATGTGTTTTTAACACTGGTATTTTTTTGTTTTACTTTTAAAATAAATCAAATTGATAAAAAAAAAAAAAGTAAATAAAATATTGTTTATGTTTGCTTCAGACGTGATAGAAGGAGCGCTAGTCCTTATAACAAGGAATCATTTGGTGGCCGACCTGATAAAGATGAGCGCCCTTCGCTGCTTCCATTGCCTCACAAGGATCAGCACTTCCATCAAGGAGGGCCACCGCATCATGAACAGCAGTCGCACTTTAAACAGGGCGGTTCCACGTCGCATCATGATCAATTCCCACAGGGACCTAAACACCATGATCAGCACTATCCACAAGGTTCCATGCCGCATGATCAGCAGTTTCAACAAGGGCCGCCGCCGCCTAAATCCCATCATGATCCACACTATCAACAGGGACCGCCGCATGATCAACCGTTTCCACAAGGTCCTATGCCACCTCATTTCCGACAGCATGATCAATATGATCAGCACAGTCCAACTATAGGTACGATAATATTACCATAACTGATCCATAAAGTCATTAAAATATAATTATATATATATATCTCAAAAAAGTTGTTATTAATGTTAAACTGGATTTTCATCTTGAATCAGGATATGGTGGCGGTAGTGGAAGGTATTCTGAATCAGAAAGAGATGAGATGATGGGAGGCCAACATCAAGGTGGTGAATATCCTCCACCGAGGGGTTACTTCAATCGTGGTCATGCTAGGATGCCTCCAAGAAATCCCAGGCCCCTGCTTCGTACTCCTAACGGTAAATGCCATTTTTTATTCCCCTTGTTAATTATATCAAGAAATAAAAATTTATCTGTTAAATGTTATTAAATATTAATCATATTATAAACGTTAATTGGAAATGTAATGGATCAAATCGTGAAATAATCACTCCCCACCCCAAGTTCACTGCAGTGACTTTACATTGTGAGAATTACATTAAGTGAGAATATGGTAGCGTGAGAAGAGAGTGACATGACTGGTTGACAAAGTGATGGTGCGAGAATGATGTACGTTGAGCGTTGACGTTGGCGGTGACTCAGTGTGAGTGAGATTCAGGCACCCTTTTTGTACCAGCGGCTGAACCCTACTCTTTTTAACTTCTTTTCCAGTTCATTCTTTCGAAACACCTTGATCTCGTTCACTCGTACTCACGCTACCATATTTTCACTATAAAATATTATAGAATTATAGCCCAAAAGATTAGGCCATGGGGATAAGCTCCATGAGCTGGGATTGAAAGATTCTCCGAATTGCGAATGCGGTGAACGGGACATGCGGGGCATCACGTTCTCTTCCGGTGGCCTCTCCTCGACGAGGCAAGAATCCATGTGGAATTCAAGCTGATAAGTAGGGGAGAGAACTCGCCGGGAGACTGACAGTGTAGAGAATTGACCAAAAGTGCCAGGAATTTTAAAGACTTTATGGAGTTCGTCGAGAAGTTGCGGTAATAAGAACGACTAGACGGATAAGAAGAGGTCTGCCTGTCCGCCTCCCTGTGGCAGGGACGGTGACATACCTACTATGTAGGTAAGGCCAAGTGACCATAGGCACCGGTTTTGGCGCTATGTGCTAGGTACGGCCTTGAGCGTGCTCTAATAATAAATAATAATATAAAATATTACAGTGTAAAGTAATTCATTCAACAGCTTCTTGCAGTGAAGTTGAGATGGGGAGTGATTAGTTTATGATTCGATCTATTACAGAAGAAACAGAAAATTAATATTAAATCTTTCTCAGGTCCTATGTTTGCACCCCGAGGTCCGCCGATGGGAGGTCCACCAATGGGAGGCCCACCTTGCCCACCACCTCCAATGTCCATGGCAATGAGGGGTCATAGAGCTGGTCCACCAGGTAAGTTACCTTCAAGAATTATGGCTCATTCTCCAATAGCTTGATTCTACACTTTCTTCGTCTTCTATTTATTTATTTATTTTTTACATCCCATTAACTAGCACAGAATGATAAAAATTTCTCCAACTTTTCTGGTAGTTATTATGATTTCGACGATTCGAGATAAATCGGTCAGAACAGTTTTTAATTAATTGAACAGGTGGTTGGGTCCTTATCACTGAAAAACATTAGTTTTTTTTTTTATTGGTTCAGCCTGCTTCTCTTCCTTCTTATTAAACGGTCCGGACTTCTGATAATCTGTAGCATATAAAGGAGATTGCGGACTGCACCATTAGTCGCCATGGATATATAGTTAGCCTTGTAGTACTTTCTATTTATTGATTATTTGATTTATTACTTCCTATTTAAAAACATAAAAACTCAAAAAATTGCTAATTGGGTTAGTCTTTTTCAAAGAAATTCAGGGTTTATTCAACCGCTAATAATAATTAGCAAAATAGTTTAAAATACTGAAGTTATCCATAACTGTCAAACGAGAAGATAACAAGATGCAGGCTGAGACTGGATAAAATAAAATTAAAAAAATGTTTCTTTCATAAATGCCTCTTTCTCACATTATATTTTTCTAAAACTATTTATAGGAAATAGAATGGATGGCCCAGGATTTATGCCGCCACGTGGATTTCCACCCCCAGGTATTCGAGGTCGAGGTGGTGGTGGCGGAAGATTTTCAACCGGAGGTGGAAGAGAGGAATGGGAAGGCCCACCGCGAAGGCGAGGTTGGGATGAATATCCACCAAATCATCCAGGACCACCGGGTCACATGGGACATGGAGGACCTCCTGGCCATTTAGGACCACCACCTCCACATGGACATGGATGTCCTCCGGGCCATACAGGTCCGTCAATGCACTCAGGTCCAAAGAGTATTTTGGGAACACCAGGCGGCCATTCAAGCGGTCCACCTAGCCTCCTAGGCACGCCGAATCATTTAAGAATAGCATCCAATGGTGGAGCAGAACGTCGTAAATCAAGATGGAGTACGCCTGAGAATAAACCGCCGCAACAACTATCTCCATCTCAGTTGAGCACTACGGACGAGACGTCTGAAAAATCTACTGAAAATAACACAGGAATAAATCCCGATATTACGTCAGCAGAGGCTGCTGAAGCTGTAGAACTTGTAGAATCTTCTCTTGAATCACATCAAGAAGAACCAACAATATCCGCCGCAGTGGATGATGTGCCACAACAGAGTCAAACATTTGAATCGGAAACACCGACAGATACTTTTGAAACTCTAAATGAACCATTTGTTCTTCATGAATCAGCCGATATAGAAGCGGAGACTAGTTATGAGGAATCAGCAGCAGTATTGTTAGAAGAATCAATAAATTCTATGAACGCACCAACTGATGATGCATCCGACATAGCTGATGACAATGTTGAATTCAATACAGTAACACATCATCAAGTTCATCATGAAGCAGAAGAGGTGGTAACACGACGTTTATCATTTGATAATAATTTCAGAAAATCAGTGGATGATCATGAAATGGAAGATAATGGTACAGAAAATCTATACGGTGATGAAATCTTACCGATTACTTTTGCTTCCATACAGAATCCAATTGATCAAGAAATGATTGAAGAGAAAAACGGTGCTGCAAATATAGAGTTCAACATTGGTAGTGATAGATACAGTGATGTAGAAATGAAAAGCGATGCTCCAATATTTGATATAGAAAACAATACAGAGCCTAATATAGTGAACGAGGAACCTAAACTCAATGCCACTGTTGAAGAAGAACAATAATTCTGTTTTTACATGGAAACAAACCAATAAAGTAAACTAATTAAGTAAAAAAAAAAAAAATCAAAGAGAAGTTTTTCATTGTGACCTCCTCATAGCTGTGAATATTGTTGTTGGCAGCCTTGTGACTTCTAGTCTTAAAAGTTTTTCTTTCTCTTTTTAATTATATTTTAATTTTAATTTTCTTTTTTATTTTTGTTCATTGTTTTAATAGCTATCATTTCTTTCTTTCTTTTTTTTTTTTTGAAGTGTTATTTAATTAAAAACTAAATTTTGATCAAAAATAAAAGAAAAAATTAGATTTTTAAACTTTTTTGACCGTGCTACATATCTTTAAAGCTCAACCTTGCCTTATAACTTTGTTATTTAAAACATTTAAAAATATAATTAAAAAAAAAAATTGTATTCCCTTTACCAAATTTTAAACAAACCTCCCACTCTAGATTAAGTAAGTAAAACAAAACACCTGTTTTCTATATTTTCTAGTACGTTAAATTAATTTTTTTCGATAAAAGAAATCGATAATTGCATTTTTGTTTTTACTTTTAAAAAAAATCAGTGTTGTCAACAAAACAAAAAATATTATATTTACAAACTTTTTGTTTTTTAACTCATAGCAGTTATAAATAAAATGTAATTGGACTATTTTCAAAGATTCTAGAGTTCACTCAAAATATTATAACATATTATATAAAATGAAAAATAATTTATTTTTATTTTATTTTTTGGGGGGGTTAAAATAAAAAAGCAATGGTTTACATTGAGAGATAGTTTTGTTTTGACAAATTTATTTTGTCCGTATATTGTAAATAATTTTTGTCTTTATACAGATGCAAATATTATAATATATATATTTTTCTTTTTGTTTTCAGCTAGTAGTTGCAAATATATAAAATTAGATAATATTTTGTTTTTATATAAATATATATATTATATATAAATAAATTTTTAAAACAAATTTAATTATCAAGTTTCTTTAGAAACTTTACATTTTCTGCTGCAATGGAAGAAAATAAAAGAGATTTTTAGTGAACAAGAGAAACAAAGAACAAATACTCTTTTTTTTAAAGCGCATTATGGATTAAATTATTATAAGGGATGTGCCTCCAATGTTTTAAGTTCAATAAAATGTAATTGAACTGTGTTTTAATTTGCTTTCTTTGTTTTTTATTTATTTATTTATTTTTAACAAAATTCTGCTTTAAAACAGGTAGTTTGAAGGCACGGATAGAACTTGAACCCTGTAATAAAGAATGACAACTAAATCTAGATAACCTCTTTTTACTATACATAGTATTCAAGTAATGCTTGAAACCTTGCGCTATGTTTCAAGTGCACCTATTTAACATACGATTTTTTTTTTTTAAATGTTTTTTTTATCCGGTCAGTAGGGTTTTGTAATACCTAAACAAAAAAGTTTTAGAGAGGAATGTTTAACTAAAAGTAATCGCGATATGTTTTAAACTTGATACTCCGCTTGAGTAATATTATTTCATTTTTAAATTATCATATTTTTATAATTTCATTATTAAATATTAAGTATTTCAAGGAGATCCGGACAAAAAGGATTTGTTGAATCAAAAAATAATCAAAGTACCTCTTTTTTTCTTCGACGGCATTAAAGTCCAAGCAGGGTCTTAGCCTTCTCTCTCTCTCTCTCTCTCCCTCGCCTTGAAAGAAAGGAAGAGATTTTACACTCCCTATATTGATATATTATTTTAACCCAGCTATTGTACATCGAGCTCTTCAATCCACTTGTCAGCAGCTTCGGGTGACTAGTGTCCAGCCACGGGGAATTCTTTCTTAGACTCCGACTATGCCAAATTACTTCGATAACACCATATCTTCCTGATGCTAAATGGAACATTCCTATAATCATTATACTGTTATAAGGAAAAAGGATTTTTCTTTCCCAGGTTTGACGCTCTTCAACCTTCGTTCAGCGACCAGACTGCCATATATGGGGGGGGGGACCTTCTTTAGGATATTTGTATAACTGCTGAACTTTCAGTTCTGAAAAGATCAGAAGCATTCATTTCCAGCTGATTAATCAAGCCTTTATATCTACAGATACTTAATTTATTTTCCCCTAAAAAAATCCCAAATCCAATATTTAATTAATTTAATTTACTAAGAAGAATGCTAAAACTATACAATTATTATAATAACCCCTGAAAAAAAATCAGATAAGAGACAAGGGTAAAAACATCCTTCAAGTTAAATACCTTAATTTATCATAACGATAACGAGGCAAAGTTCCACGAATCCAAATAAAACCAAGAACCATAAAAGTCAACTTAAAAAAAAATATAAGTGAATAAACATCACACCCTAAAAAAACTACGCGACATAAAAGTCTTATAAAAATAATATTTATATTCTTAAAATGGTATTTTTCTTCAAAAACTCCTCTGGCCATTGCCGTACAAACATCTCATTTTAATTTATTTTCTTTAAATTTAAACCACCTCAGTTTTACACCTTTTTACTCAATTACTTTTCCATTTGATACACTTGTACAGATAAATAGATTCGCTTTTTTTTGGAACATTTTTCAAAGAAAAAATCAGGTTTGAAGCACACTTCATGACTTCCCCCCCTCTCCGATTTATTTAGTTCAGAATAACACATTTTCTTCAAACATCAAATTTGTACTAAATGTTGTCTTTAATATTAAAGAGACGGATAAAATACATCATTATGGTTTTATGTTTGTTACGACCGCTGTATTTGATGTTGTGAAATGGATGTTGAGGTTCGGTCGCAAAAAAACTTACAGAAAAAGTAGCTAATATCTTCAAAAAATATATCCCTTCTAGCGATCATAAAAACATGAATTCTCTAAAAAAAATTTCTTAAGTTAAAAAGGATTTCTTTAGTTTTTTTATATTTTTGTGTATTCTTTATTTGCTTTGTAATCTTCGACCAGACCCTGAAGAAGGCAATAAGTTTGCCGAAACGTCCGTGAAAATTTGAAAAGAGTTTTTCTGTTACCGAATCTCAACATCCACATTACAACATAATATGTACATTATTATGAAATTACATTTTAGTGTGTAGATGTCTCAGCCTCCCAGAAAAACTCTTCAAATAAACTTTCTCCGAAAAAAGTTTCAAACAAAATAATCGACTTGCTATTAGCGTATAATACGGATACAAGAAAATCGCATGAAAAAAGTAGGAAAAATGCATTCAATATTGCGGTACTTTCGGTGAAACTCAATTTGAAAATGGGCAAAATTAATGAAGCTGCCCTTTATAACGTATCTTGATCACTAAAAATAATTAGCTCTTGATAATTCAATGTTTTATAGAAATTTCAAATTTAAAGGAAATTTGGCGAAAGGAATTTGGAAAATCCGTAAGATTAAGCTGCTTGAACTTACTGGAATATTATTTATGCGTTTTTAAATTCAAGAAAAAACTTTATATTAAGCTCAAAATTAATCGTCCATATTTGTAAATCCGTATTTTTCTAAATGTAAACAAACTTTCATTGCCGAAATGTTGTTCAAAACCTGGTGGAAGGTTTTTATTTTTTGCACTTGAACTTATGTATTTTAATAAAAGTTGTCAAAATTGTCTTCAAAGTCACTAGGGATCTAATTTCTCCTTATACGGATTAAAAAATGAAAAAGAAAACCTTGAAACCTAAGGAAAAATCACTTACTCGTGTATAATTGCTTTTTAAAATCTCATCGCTCCTCTGATTGGAATTTTTCTGTTTGTTTTAAAGTATGGTTCAAAAAAAGTTGACAAAACAAGCTTCAACCCAGCACACGCTTTCAACAGGCATTTTATTTAATAACTGTTTAAATTACTTTTTAAATATGTAAAAACTTCAAAGAGAAAGGAAAAGTACTTTTGAAGCTTCTAAATATTTCATTAGCAAAAAAAAAAAAAAAAAAAGGAAAAATGAATTTAAAATTAATTTCGAAAGCTCTTTGCGAAACATCTATTAATTAAAACTAATGTATGAAAGTTGTGAAGTAGTTTATAAAGAGAGAGATATTGAAACGAAAAAAGAGCTTCAAAATGAAAGCAAAAACAAGAATACTGTATAAATAATTAAAAAAAATGAATCTATCGTTGTAGTATATGAGGAAAAAATCCTTAAACTGTATATAGTTATAATTACCATTAAATAAAGATTCTTATAATATCATTTCATTTAATCCAGTTTTTTTTTTACTCGATCGTACGATTCGAAGATTGAGTTTATCAACGATACATATTTTGAGGTTTTCTGCATCTGAAAACCTCAAATTCATTTTTACATCTTGGTCTCTCTCGCTGAATTTGTGTTTGTGAACGGAACGCATAGCCCAAAAAAAGCTGAACTCCAGTTTGATATTCTATTTGAATATCACCTGGGGATCGAATTATCCCAAAATCTGGAGTATCACTTTACTGTGAATAGATTTTTCTTATTTGTGATTTTCACAAAAATGGCCCCCACTTAAGTTACTTGAAATTTATGTACTATGCATCACAAAGTTTTATCACTTTTATTTGAAATATTGTGGGAGGGAGTTCATTTTAGAGAGGTTGTCTGGCTAAGGGAAGAATGATGGAAGTCTTCCCTACAAAGTGTCACTTCATAACAGTATACGGTAACAATATACGGCTCTACCACGTTGTACATTCTAATTTCTAATTCGCCTTTTTTTTATATTGTTATGACTTTTACTATTTTACAGAGTTGAATGTGATTCAACAATGCTAGTTATCCGACGTAGCATGCTTATTTTGGATGCTTCTGACCGATCGGTTTCGGATTCTCATCCATCGTCAGAGTAGGTTCGTGTAGAGAGTTAACTTCACTTTTATATGTGCTGCGTGACAGAACATAAAGTCAAATCTCTACGCGAACTAAATAGACTTACAATGACGATGGATGAGAATACAAAACCGGTCAAAAGAAAGAAAATTAGCTTGCCACGATGCGATGGCTAAAATCCCAGTTACTATTTTTTCGTTTTTGAATTGTGCTCTCCGTAACAATATTATCTAAAAGATTTCTTTTTACTGATTAGGAGACTCATGAAAGTTGTTGACAAAGCTAATTCGAAAACTTCTTTTTACAATAGAGAAATCAGTTTTTTAAAATAATATTATGAAGTTGTTCAATGGTGGACGCAGGGAGGTCTTGGAAATTTGTTTTTATCTTCCATTTCAGTTATAGCTTACCGCAATGAATTGCTATTCGACCAATTATTGATACTATTAAGAAAATAAAAGGTTTTAATTCCTCCCCCCAGTCTTCTCCAAAGTCTCTTAATGGTGTAATTTGTTCCAGTTGTGCACAACAGTTTGAATCTAGGCTGCTTCGAATATTGGTTGGACACAGATTTTTTTCCGGTGAGATCAAAAAAACGTTTCTGGAAGTAACATTAAGAAAAAATGAATGAATTTCGATAAGCAATTCTTAGGAGTTCCCTTTAAGGCTGATCATTGGAAGTCAGTGATGATTTTCAAGCAGAGAAAGATATTATTTTCAAATCTAGTTTTGTCTTGTCAAATTGATCCACCCATTCCTGCTTTTGCAACTTAACACTGTTGATGTCCCTCTTTTGCTCTGTAATGAATTAATCTATTATGAAGTAATATCAAGACTTTTGAATCACATCATGTTTTTAAATCTTTCAACGTTTATATTACATGCAAACTGATTATTGGATTGGCCTTGAGAAGAAAAATTGCAAAATCTTAGGTATCTACATAGATCTTAGACAGTTTTATAAGAACGTCGTAATATTTGAATCGCATGTTAGTAAACTACTTGGTCTATGTGTACACATCCTCCTACATAATAAGACATACTTGAGGAAGGGAATGAAGATGTTGAAAAGAGAATGGTGCAAAACCAAATCCACTGGGCTTAGAAGTTTGTGTATATGCTAAATCCATTTACTCCCCACACTCAAACAGACAAATAGTCTGTTGTGGATAGAGTGTGAATAGTAACTTTTTTACGCTAGGATACTTAGGAACTATAACATTTTGGAAAAAATTCGTTAAATCCGCCTCTAACGAGATGTGGAAGGGTAAGTTTTCTGCGTTTTCTGCTAATTATCTGTCTAAAGTTTGTTTAAGAAAACAGAAACAACTTTCTTATGCACAAGTACTTTAAAATATATATTTAAGTATAACTTATTTATAAACAAGTTTCCACTTATTTTTATTGACTCAAATATTAAGTAGTATGCAAAGAGTAGATGACAGATATTGACATTGACCTGAACTATTGACATCTTGCTAGATAGTGAAGTGGCCTTTGCTAGTGATCTTAGCAATAGTCTTCTTTCTTTTACAAAGTTCGAAAACAACATATCAAAGGATTTCAGAAGCTTTCAGTAAATAGAACAATGTTTATTTAAGATATTTTAAATTTCAATAAAAATGAACATTAAATACTGGTAATCCTAAATATATCTGGATTCAACCATTAACTATGCAATTTTTAAGGAGGGGGCAATAATAAAAAAGTAATTTAAAAGAATTTGTGATATTATAAA
Source organism: Triatoma infestans (assembly GCA_011037195.1). Lineage (NCBI taxonomy): Eukaryota > Metazoa > Arthropoda > Insecta > Hemiptera > Reduviidae > Triatoma > Triatoma infestans. The sequence continues at coordinate 98,916 of JAAEAF010013558.1, read as the reverse complement.
AACGTTATATAAAAAATAGTTAAAAATGAATAGTATATCATAAATGAAAGTAATTGTAAATAGAAAGGAATTTTAAACTTTATTGGAATGCAGTGGATTGTGTTTTATGTACCAACGATAACGCGCTGGAAGGGTAGGTTTTCTTTTCACAAATATAATACATTAATCCCACTTTGAGAAGTGCCGTTTTGAAGTGTTAGCATCCAGTTTCGGCAGAATAATCAAATTTCAAGTAGCTGTATTAACTATAACGAAAAAATGAGATAATTTTTGGTTTGTAATTTAAACTCACAACAAAATTAGTATTTTAAATATTTGTTTAACATTTCCTCGTAAGTATATCAATTTTAGTACATATTTGAAATACAGTATCATGGTGTTTTGGTTTAAATATAACTTTTGATAACAGTTTCAAATTTAGAATGATCGTTTTTATTTTCAATATCAATTTATTCGACATTAATATTCCAGAATCCCATTTAAAAATTGATATAATATTGTTTCCTTCCTCTGATAGTTGCCTTACTGCGTAATTAGTCAGTGTAATGCACGAATGAAATATGAGAAGAAGAAAAAGCGGCTATATATTGAATAATGTTTAGTTTTTTCTTTATTTCTTTAGTTTTTTGGTATGCAGTTATTTTCTAATTTTTCGGCAGTCATGGTGGACCATAGGAAATTTATTTGGTTTAATATAAAAAAATTGCACGTACCATATCAATAAACACTCGAAAAATTTTAGACATAGTATTGCTGTTTATTTCTATTGTAATTAATAAATAACAAAAAATCAACGTTACCACAATTGCGTGTTTATCTCTCATTATTACTATTTTTTTTTTTAATGTACCAAGCATATTTTGCCCATTGGAGTGTTTGCTTTAAACAGTTATATGTATTCATTCTTTTGAATAATTTATTATTTTAACTAGCTTTTTATAAAAAGAAATCTCTTTGTAAGGTCTCTTGATTTTAGGAACTTTTGTTTAAAGAATATTTGCCTTATCTTAATTTGTTTGACAAAACTATTTCAATGTATGTTATTATTTCATAAAAAAGGTACAACATTAAAATAGAAAACATTCGAAAAGGAAGAAAAAATTGCTGGCAGTACGTGATGCTTGAAAAATTCAATTGTTATGCGAGTATTATCCAATAATATTTGGAAATGTATTTATCAATGCAACTTTGCAAGCAGCGCATACAATAGACAACAGATTTATGTAAACAAGTATGAAGTTGATCATATCAAGGAATCTGATCTATATAGCCAGGCGAAATGTATATTTGAAGATCGCCTGGCATACAGCACAGATCAAGACCTGAGTGCATTGTAAGCCTGTTCTATTAGGAGAAGTAAAGAGGATGATGCCAAAGAAAGCGAACAGAAAAAAAATTATTGGGAATAAATTCAGGTAACTGGTGATAAAATGGGCAGCCTGACAAAAAAGTGATACAAAATAGTGAATAGCAATTATAAAAAATATTTTTTCAATTTCTTCATTATTTTAAGTTTATCTAACTATATTTTGCTTGCTTACCTTTTTGTACGATTTATTAGCTTGTTCTTTCACAAAAAAATTTTCACACTTTTTTCTTTCTTATAATATATATATATATGTATATATATGGATCACTGATTTGTATTTATAGCTGATTTAATTATTTATTTATATTTTCATTATTTCATCACTTCATTTATTGCGTTAGATTATGTATACTTTCATAAATTACTTGTGTTTTGCATATTTTTGTTTTTCTGAACATTTTCTATATACCTTCAAGCAATTTTAAATTTATGTTTTTGTCAATAATGTGATTTGGCAATATATTTCTATTCTTGTTAAGAGATTAATCAAACAACCAGGTCAGTAACTGATAGGGTTCTTATCTATTATTTGTATCGATTGAATGAATAGAAGTAGCTCTTTTATTAGCCATATCTAGGAAATGCATGTTCCATGGTAGAATAGTCTATTAGAATACGCATATCAATTTGTTATTACTATTACCATTTTTTTCCCATTTATTTTTTCCGTTTGCAAATAGCATCAGCGGGGGGAACAATTCCAACCCACTGAAGACATTTCATTTGTTATAAATTGAGGAACTTCCTCACCAGCCTCGCTGTGTCCAATAAAACAGACTTCTGCGCCTTCTCTAACAACCAGGGTTCCAGCTCGAGCTTATGCAGATTCTCGACAGTCTCAACAGGTACTAGGCCATTAGCCGATATGACAATCGGGATTACCCTAACAACATCCAGCTGATACATCTCTTTGATTTCAATCGCTAGATCCTGGACTTCCGCTTCTTCTCGGCTAAAGTTTTGCGGGTATTGTCGTCCAAGGGAATCCCTACATCTATTATCTCGGTTGCCCTTTTTCGGGTATTTAAAATAAGTATGTCCGGTCTATTGTGCATGACCGACCTATCGGTGATCATGCACTGATCCCAATACACCTTAACCCCGTCCTTTTCCACTATGGCCTTCGGGTAATACCTGTAATAAGGAAGCTCCTCTCCCTCTGACACAATCCCGAGCCTGATTACCAGCGCCTGATGGAGTATGCGCGCTACATTATTGTGCCTTGAGAGGTACTCAGTGCCTGCTAAATTCGAGCACCCAGCGATGATATGCTGAATGGACTCTACTGCTGCGTTGCACAGCCTGCATCGGTCAGAGATTTCTCGCTCCCCGATTATGTGCCTCCGGTATGATCTTGTCGCAATCACTTGGCCTTGGATTGCGAGTACAAATCCTTCCGTCTCCGGAAAGAGTTCACCTCGCACGAGCCACTTTACTGATATCTCGCGAGAGATACCGTCTGCCTCCAACGCCGCATAATACCGGCCATGGAGCTCCTTGGCTTTCCATTCTTCTACCCAGTGTTCGAAAGTATTGTTATTATTATTTTTTTTCTTTTTCTTTTTTCAATCCCTCGCGGCCCGCAGGCAAGGGAGGAACCTGTTTTCAGTATTTGGTATTACGGTTCTTACTGGAACCGGACAATTGTCCTATGATAAAGACAAAAGAAAAAGAAAAATATGTCCGTGCTAGTCTCTGGCGTCTTCCCTTAGCACTTCCCTTACAATGCGGCAGGTGTGGAGTACCACAGCCTGCTGCATCTCGTATATGATGGTCCTCCTGATTCCCATCATGCAGAGGCCCTCCCCCAGCGACCGCGGCACAAGTCCCGTGGCTGAAATAATCAACGGGACTATCTCCACCCCTGAGACTCCTCTCCATACAGCAGATATTTCTGCCGCCAGTGGCCTGTATTTAGCCAATTTCGTGGTATACGCGCGGGCTATGTTGGCGTCATCCGGGACAGATACATCAATCAGCCACACCCTGCCTGTTATTTTGTTATGCCAGATCACATCCGGCCGGGTGTTGGCGACGGCATGGTCCGTCAGTACCTCTCTGTCCCAGTACAGGAGACACCGCGCGTCTTCCAGCACTGGCAGGGGGTCATACTTGTAGTATGGGGGGGCATCTTGAATCAAACCGAGTTTCTGCGCCAACTCTCTGTGTAGGATCCTGGCCACACTGTTGTGCCTTTGGAGATAGTCTCTTTGTGCCAGCAAGGGGCACGCCGCTAGCAGGTGGTGAATTGTCTCCGGCGCAGCCCGGCATAGTCTGCACCTGACGTCGGCGACACCGCTATCGTTCATGATGCGGTTCCTGTAGTACCTGGTGGGAACAACCTAGTCCTGTATCGCGATGAGGGCACCTTCCGTTTCCGGAAACAGCAGCCCACGCGTCAACCAGGCCACGGACGCCTCCTTGTCAATCAATTCTCCATCTAGTGCTGCCGGGTATTGTCCGTGTAACGCCTTTCTCCGCCAGGTCTCGCCCACGCTAGGTGGGGGCTCATTATCCACTCCACCCTCGTCAGCTCAGCACTCAAATTCAGAGGGGTAAAACCCGTATCACCAGCAAGCATTGCATCTATCAGCCCTGATCCCCGCCGTGCCAAGAAATACTCCCGCATCCGGTTTACCTGGGCTTCGTGCTGCGCGATTATATCCACAATACCCCTGCCACCTTCCGCACGTGGGAGGATAACCCTCTCCACCGCCGCCCTGGGGTGGTGCTTGTTTTGCGCTGTCAGCGAAGTACGCACCATACGCTGCAATGCACTAAGTTCTGTGCTGGTCCATCTGATTATCCCAAATGTGTATGCAGCACCGGGACACAGAAAGCGTTGATCGCGCGGGTCAAATTACCACTGTGAAGCCCACTCCGCGCGACAACCTGTAGACGTAGGCGAAACTTGCAGTTACTTCCTGCTTAATCGTCGTGTGCAGGACTCCTTTACTTTGCTGCATGCCAAGGTATCTGTAGCTGTCACCCGACGCCAATGCCTCCATTTCAGTACCGTCCTCCATCACACATGGCGTGGGGTTCACTCTTCCCCTGATGATTGTTTGGGTACGGCACTTGTCTAGTCCGAACTTCATAGTTTTATCAGCCGAGAATCGTCGGACTGTATCGATCAAAAGATCAAGGTGGACCTTACGGGCAGCATTTATTTTGAGGTCGTCCATGTAGAAGAGGTGCGACAGCCTGCTTCCGGGGGCGGCGGAACCCCATGCATATCCGTATCCGGAGGATTCCAGCAATGCCGATAGCGGGTTAATCGCCAACACAAACCATAACAGGCTTAAGGCGTCTCCCTGAAAAATCCCTCTCTTGATTTGGATCATTTCTGTCCGAGTCACTTCCTCACTCGCTGGCATCACAATATGAGTCCGCCAGCTGCCCATGGCCACATTAAGGAATCTTATAACATTGGTAGCCACGCCGTACAGTTTCAAAATATCAGTCAGCCAAGTGTGCGGAACTGAATCATAGGCCTTCCTGTAGTCTATGTATGCCATATACAAATTACGTTTTTGTCTTTTGGCCTGTTCTGTGGCTACTGTGTCTATAATAAGCAGCTCTTTGCATCCATAGGAGCCCCGCGCACAGCCCTTTTGAACGTCTGCGATTGATACGAGGATGATATTCTCACCATCGACGTAGTCGTGCACTCGTTTCGCTATACACGCTGTGAGTAACTTATACAGTGTGCTGAGACAGGTGATAGGCCTGTACTGTGCCGGGTCTCTTGCGTCTCCTCCCTTGTGCTTCAAATAGGTTACGCCGAGTGTCATGAATGCGGGGAGACTCCATGGGTCCGCAATGGTCAGTGAGAAGACCTCGGCTAACCGCCCGTGCACGGCACTGAACCTTTTCCACCAGAAATTATGTATTCCGTCAGGCCCAGGGGCCTTCCAGTTCGCACACTTCCTAAGCGCGTTTCCAATCTCTTCTTCGGTAAAGCCCCCAAATACCATCTCCTGGCCAGGCCTCCGTTCGACCTCCAACATCCGCAGTCAAGCCGCGTCACGGTTGTAGTCCCCAGTAGCAGACCAGAGGTTTCCCCAGTATTCCTGGATTGCATCGCGTGTGGGCACCTCGCCAGAGTTTGGGCAATTATTTGCTTCCAGCTGCCTGTAGAAGGCCGCTTCGTTCCTATCGAAATTCAGGTTATCTACTCTTCTACGCGCGGACTTATTGTATCGGCGTAACCTATTGGCGGCTACAGCCAGTCTTTGCTTGAGAGTATCTATAACCTCCGCTAAGCGTCTGTTTCGGGTGGCGGGTGTCCCCGGATGGAATCTCTCCCGGCGCATTATGGCACTCACTTTCGTTACTGTCCTGCCCCCGGCCTCGCCTCTCTGACACCTGATAAGCCTGCCAAGGTCCTTACGCAATGCATTAACCTTACTTTCCAGCCTCTTCTTCCATATTGGTTCTACTGATTTGCGTGCCGCGCTTTCTGTAGTTAGTGGGCTCTTGCCCGTGATCACTGTTACTATGGCCGTCGCGGCGGCATAGACTACAGTTTGTAATCCCAACATATCCTGCGTCGCTATCTCTTGGTCTGGGAGAACGGATCTGTTCATTAGTGTGACACACTTAACGAGAAACGGACTCCAGCTCAGTCGCGGTAGAGTAGGGCGGAGGGTGGGGTCCATTGCCCCAACCATGTCATAGCTGGCCCTGAATTCTACTTCAAGTCTCCGCAACAATTCGTCTGCGGGGCTTGGGGCTGGCTCCGATGTTCTCTGTTCAGTAACGGCCCCCAGCGCAGGATCCCCCGAAGTGATCGTATCCGTGGTTTCCCCCCCGTCATCCTCTGTCAGGATGCCACCGCCTAAACGGCGTCCTGCCTCCTCGCGGAGCTCCTGTAAGATCTCAGGGGGTAAGAGATTGTTAGTCACAATCACGCGTCGCTGGTCAGCAATCCTTTGTTCAGACACCTCAATCTCTGGGAATCTCTCCCGAAAGAGACGGTGCAGCTCTTGTCTATAGCCGACCTTCTGGGTTTCTAAGTTCGTCACTGTATAGTAGGTTAGCATGATAAATTTGTTCAGCTCAATTGACCATTTCATGCGTCGCCTTGATTGCCTCGACGTGGTCCCCAGCGTCACTGAGGAAGCACTTGCCTCGGCCGAGTCGGCTGTAGCTTCTTGTGCGAGAGGGACCCGCCTGTTCAGTACCCTCCCACCGGTGGTTCGCATGCTGTCATCTCCAGCACCGGCTCCAGAGATGCCCTGGCGGACCCCAGGCAGCGACCCTTGATTTATTCTATTCTGATGTGACATCATGATGAGAGATAGAAGGTGCCGTTTATACCTACAGCCAGGTAACGTAGAATCAGCCGCCCGTAACCTCGGAACAGACGCTGTGGGTGCTGCGCCCTAACTAAGGGTCAGACCAACACCTGTCGGGAGCGCTCTTCCGCCCGGTGCGAACAGACGGCCGTTGGCACTTCTCCCGACCCCCTTTCAGGCAGGGACTACCGCCGCCGCTGTTAGCCTACCACAGGGATAGCCCAGGGGGTACCACGAGGAGGTAGCAGTCGGACTTAACCCCCGTTATTATTATTATTATTATTATTATTATTATTATTATTATTATTATTATTATTATTATTACTCACATTGATCTGTACAGTTTGAAATATCTTTATGTAGTGATTGTAGTTCTGTCTTCTTACTTCGCGTCAACCATCGGAACTATAATATCTGGTTCTGATATTCCAAGAACAACTTTGTCAAGGTTTTCATGTTGGCCAAGTTTCACTTCTGCATTTTCTAAAAATTAGATGAAAAATTTTGTATTTTCATGCAATTACAAATCAAGATTTGAGTTAGTTTGTAAGTTAGTGCTTTTGATTCTTTTATATTAATGTGTTTCTCTATATGTTGACTAATGTGCTAGTAGGTTTCGTAATGCTGAACCATATCTAATAGTGGTTACGCCAAAGAATGCTTACTTTTTTTTATTCTAATCAGTTTCAAAATATCTCATTAATCAGATTCTGGTTGATTAAATTTATGATTAGGCATTACCTTCCACTTTTTAAAATTTCTGCCAGATGTTATTTAGTAATGTTAATATTAATTGTTATGGTGGTTAATTCCGCAGAGCTGGAAAGCATCAGAGACATTTTCCGTGATAGCCTGCTTCATTTTGTAGTCATCGACCGGTTTCGGGCGTTCGCCATCTTCAGGATGCGTTTGTCAGACAGCGTGATAACACAGATTCTGTTTACACATTCAGTGTACTTACAATGTTGTGAAGGTGGGATTAGAACCATACTGCACTGAGGTGGGCTGAGGATGGAATTTTGTACTAAATGTTCAAGGCTTTCAAAATTAAACAGAGTGAACCGGGCAGGATATTGAAGTGACACTTAAGAGCAGATATCCTCAACTATTTACCATCCTTTTTTCAGGGCACATCTTCATTTCTAGCTAATGTGTGTAAGAAACAAAAACAAACAATGAAAAAAAAAAAAAAAAATCAATAATTACCTTTTACGGATTTTTTATTCATGTTCAAAATATAGCACATTGTGTTGTTGACTTTTGTAAACCATCTTTCTGCCAGCTTTGGATCCCTCGCTGATAACATTCCTTGGATTTGGAATAAAAAAAAAGTCTCCAGCACTCCAGTTTTAACTTCGGTATAGTTATTAAATTTTCTCCCACAAAGAAAGTGTGTTATGGCCCGAAACTAATGATCATCGGATGGAGCTAAAATAATAAGGTGGGTGTACAAGAACTTGAATACCAGCAAGGTATTCTTCAATTTTTTCTTTAGTTGGGCGGAAAATGTGTGGCCTTGCGTTATCTTGCTAAAAACAAAACTTGTTTGCGATTGACCAAAGCTAGATAACGTTGGGCATGTTTTGAGTACATTCTATCTGGTTGTTGGCAGTAAAGGTCGGAATTCAATAGAATTCGGGATGGATTCACAGTTCCAGAAAACGCATATCATCGACTTTTTTTTCAAATTGTCGTTTTGCACCTGTCTTAAGATTTTGCTTACTAGCAAAATGCATCTACTTCTCATCAGATGTCACTCTTCTTTTGTAGAAGCGCATGTCAGATGTATTTTTTAAGAGAAGTTGGCAAGTTTCGATTCTCATTATCGGTGGTCTATTGAGATGTAAGTTCTTGCGGCACTATCCTACATCTCCTTTTTACCTTTCCCATGGCATGGAAGTGGCATGGTGGAGGTGATGCTGGAAAGTTCTGCAGCAACTGCACTTGTATTTGTGATTGGATTTGACTCGACAGCTTCCCGCGTCACATGTTGGCCTCCCTGAACCTATCTTTCTCTCCAAGGTCGTATCACTAATATTAAATTTTTGAAACCAATGCCGGGCAGTATGCTGATCAAAGACAGACCCCTTCGATTTCACATACAGTACGCTTGTTTCGGCAGCTGTACACTGTTTTTCAGTAGTGATGTAAAATTACTAATATATAGTAATTAACATCAGAGACATTTTCCGTGGTAGCCTGCTTCATTTTGTGGTCATCGACCGGCTTCGGGCGTTCGCCCATCTTCAGGATGCGTTTTTCAGACAGTGTGACAACACAGACTTGCACAGAGCAAACTTAGTTTTCACACTGACTCGTTTAACTGTATTTAAAACTAAACTCTTGAACTAGGTCAAGGGGATGGTCAGCTGGGTGGGAAAACACGTGTTTGGGTTGTTAAAGGGCAAATTTTCCTTACAATGGACAAAACACTTGGGGGTCTAATTCTTAAACTCTATTGTTGGAGGGAGATTTACTTTACAATTAACGAACCAAAATAAAATATAAAATATATAAAATAAATTTAAACTAACATCATTTAAAATTAAGCGATTTTTATAATTAAGTTTTTTATAACTATGCATTCCAGTCATTATTTCACTTTTTCACACAACATTCACATCCTCGCAAGCATGTATACCTAAATAATGTTTTTTTTTTTTTTGTAAATTTAAATACACATAACTAGTAGATTTAAAACTAAACCTGAAACTAAAATCCGTGTAAGAACTATTTGTTGCATGTGTAATGTTTGCACTGGTAATTGCGTTTCTGTTGCTATTGTGGGAAGAGTGTTTTGAATAATGGTTCACTGGCAAATTTTGTCTGTTCGTTTATTAAGTTTTGTGTCTTGTGTTTATATATTTCGAGTTGTTCTATTATGTCAAGTCGTCGTCCTTTGTGGCCAGAATGTATTAGCTTCATCGTGGTCGTGATGTCATCGGGTTTGTGTTTGTTAGTGTTTAGGTGATTGGCATAATTTGAGTCAACTTTGTTGTATTTGTATGATCTGATATGTTCGGTAAATCGTTCCTTGATTTTTCTGCCGGTCTGCCCCACGTAAAAGTTGTCACAGTACGGGCATTTCAACTCGTAAACCCCACTGCTGTCATACACGTCAGTGAACTCGGTACGAGGGCGGATTTTGTTGCCTGATTTGTTGTTTGTTCGGAAGGATGTCTTAATGCCCAGTTTTTTGAAAAATTTGTGAGTTTGTACGTGTGGCTTCCAATATATGTGAATGTGCCGAATTTGTCAGCTGTTTCTTTGTCAGTCCTATTTCGGTGGTGCGGTTCGTTTTTGAGGAATTTATTAACGATGTTCGCATTGTACCCATTGTTCTCAGCTATTTTGTAGATTGTCTGCAATTCTTGTGCGTGGTTCGCGGGTGTGAGGGGTGTGTATTTAAGTCTGTTCGTCAGTGTAAGTGCAGCTAGTTTGTGTTGGGTAGGGTGGTTGGAATTGTGCGGTATTTAAGTTTACTAAATATATAGTAACTTATATATAATAATTAGTAATTAAAATATATAAAGTCATGGTTTTATAAAAGAAGCTCACATTGTACTGACTGTTTGAAGGGGACATAATGTGTACTCTGCATAGTCTAAAGATTAATTTAATATGGGATTTGTAAACATTAGGGATGGGTTTTGAACTCCATGGAACTTCTTTAGTTAGAAGAACATCATGGTGCTCGTATAAAGCAAGGTGCTCTCAATGCAGTACCTTATTTTGAAGTACTTGTAACTTGTTTATTGTAATATGCCTATCTCAGTATTTTTGTACAAAATATATCGAGTATAAATTAAAAGTTTAGCATGCTTAATGTACACAAAATTCAGAAACAACCTAAATTAGATTTCTTATTGTACTCATCCTACTTGGAGCGTCGCATTTTATAACTTTATTTAGTGCGTTTTTTGGAAAATAATTACTACAAGCCTATTTTTTTACACATCTGATTTCTAAACATTTTTTCTTGATTTTGTTCTCCTTTTCTTCTTTCTTTATGTTTCCAGTTCCGCTTTATTTGTACTTAACAGTCTCCAATTGCAAACACTCTCGGTATGAGATATAATTATCGTTTCAGCGCCCTGGTCTGAAGGATGTTTTACTATTTAAGAACTCTAGCTTTAGAAGGAAATCTTAGAACAAAGTAGAACCACTGGACTCTCTCTAAAATCAGTTTTCTCAGAAAAATGTTTCAAATATAACTGATAAACTAAATTGAATGTGAAATTGTATTTTGTTTGCCAAGTGGGTGAGTTCTTGTTTTCTGTTTGAATGAACAGTCGGCAGGATGTCATTGTAAATGCTGTACGTGCAATGTCCAGAAGGATGCAGAGATGACTAAAGAATTAGTCTCCCCCCCTCCCCATAGTCTTATTCTGTAGATGCTGAACACATTCCAGGGAACTCTCTTTGCAAATAGATCTCAGGGTTTGATTCCTATAAGGGCTAACCCTGCAACATATGAAAGAATGGGTTGTACGCTTATTAGCAAACCAGGTAACGACTAAAACTAAATAACACAGACAGGCCTTGATCCTCAGGCTGTATGCCACAAGTTTATTTTTTTTTATGATTAGATAAACAAGAGACCTGTCAGTGTCTTTTAAATTGTCTGCATATGCAAACATGTCGATATTATAGAGTGTCTTTATCACTTTGGAGAATTTTATGGTTTTATCATTCATGGTAATTGAAATTATTTTTTTTTTAATGTTTTAGTAATGAAAAATAATAGTCTTGTCTAGTAGTAAAATCAGTGAAAAGCAAATTCAGTTGAAATGATTTTAATAAATTTATGTATATCTGTTCAAGAAAGAGAAAGAGGAATCAGATGGAATTATGCGACAAGGTCATTTCTAGGAAATATAATCAAGCATTTCCCTGGGATGTCCTTGGGAGATTACTTATTTATTCCAACCTATAATTGGAATAATGGACTGTTTTAATATTGGCACCAAGCTAATTGATTATAAGTATAAAGTGTTTTATTTTATTGCGTTTTTAACAATTTTTAATAGAAGAAAATATCTTCTTAATTTGAATTCAATAAAGTATGTTATGTAAATAAGTTTTGAAGAATATGGATTATAAAGGTTTTGACCAGATATACATATTGTGGCATATCATAGAAATATTGTAACCTACGCCCTAATTTGGTCCAACTTACAATTCCAAGTAACTTTTTCTTTATTCATATGCAACTTTTAACAATTAGGTTACAAGTGAAATTTTGCAATTCCAATAGGCTTATATGAATGGAATTAGTTTCTTTGGATTACAAAAAACTAGATATTTTTGTGATTTATAATTGATTCGAATTCCAATATTACAAATTTTTGCCCAATTATTCTTTAACTGGTGCGCTGTCGTAGATTAATGCATATTTGTGATATATCAAACTCCCTATAATCCACCTCTTAAACGCAAAATAACATTGTACTGTTGAATGGGACTTTTCCATTTTTCTAACATTTACCCGAAAACAGTTCTAATGATATTCTTTAAACATTATTTACTAAATACACTTACATAAGGTTTATCACTTTTATTTAATTTTTTTTTCTCTGAGAAAATTGAGTTTAGGGATTCTGATGTAACCTTTTACTTATACAAAAAGCCTTCCCTATGAATTTCCATAACTTGTTAAGCTTCTAAGTTGGATGAATTATTTCTCAATTGTAGTAAGAGTGGTCATTTTTGTTATAGTATACACACGATTTTTTTTTTCAACATAAACTGAACTAATATATTTGGTGAATATTTTTATTTTTCTTACACTTGTTTAACGAAACATTTTAATTTTATAAATTTGACAGTATGTAATTTTAATATGAGTTTAATTGTTTTCTTCTAGGTGGAAGTTCATTCAATGTAAACAATGTTGTAATCTGTTAAAATCAAAATCTACAAGTAAAACAGCCCGAAGATTACAAAATATTCTTTAAAATTATGATAACTATTTGTTAAGATCATTTCTTCAGAAATCAGTTAAATGAAAACCATAAATTGGAAAATTAGAGCTTGATATATTTAAATAAAAGGTAATTTGGGTGATAGCTGCATGGTGAGAACATATTTATTAAGGTAATTTGGGCTGATAGCCACATGGTGAGAACATACTTATTAACAGAATACCTGAAGCAATAAACTCATGTTTGAGGAGATTACTGATCCTTTTAGTGCAATTTAGAATTCATATTAATTTTCAAAGAAACTTTGTTTTGACAGCATTATCTGATATCTCTTGTCTTTTCTTATATTAAAATTTGATTTATTATCAGTGGTTATGATAGGTCCCACAGGGGGGTGGGGTGGCTATACCTCTTCCAACCACTGGCCTTCTTTCCACTTATTTTAAGATTCGCTCATTCAAAGATCTATCAATTTTTGAATTTCATTAACACAAGTATGAGAATTTAAATAGTTACTACTTTCTAAAATATTACTTGTAAATATCTTCGGAATAATATTATCATTTACTACTGATAAATTATTGTATATAAAATTTCTTTTACATTCCCTAAAACTGATTTGTTAAAATATTTTTTCTTGATTATAAGCAATTACGTTACTGAAATTCCAACAGTTGAAGAGTAAAAGCAATATGCGGCTATGGCTGTTAGCCGTATGTTCGCCATGTGAGACCCATCATAACACGCTTCGTATCTTTGATTTTCGTATATTTAAGTATACAATGTTACAAAAACTTAAGAATAAATATTATATTTACTATAAAGAAACAATAATGATTATAATTTATAACGAAATTTCAAAATTTGTTTAAAATGAAGATAAGTGGAAAGAATCTTTTAAAAACAAAATCGCTAATGTGAAAGAGAAATTACTAATTACATTTTAAAGATATAATAATCAATATCTCAAGATGACCTTAATAGGCTTTGTCTTCCATATTAAATCCGTTTAAAAAGTAAAATTTTGTTATTTCAAATTTAATTAATTTTACCTGATAATGACCAATATTGTATTTTTATCTCAATTCGTTCGCAAGGATCTGTTCCGTTTAGTATATCTCAAGTAAATAAACCGTTTTCATTCAGAAAACATATCATCTCCTTTCATGTTTTTCCAGCATAAGAACTTGAATTATGTTCTATTTTTCTCACTTCTATTATTAATTTACTAGATCAAAGTATTATAGTGCTCTTAAAAACAATTGCATGATATCAAATGCAGAAGTACAGATTAGAAGCCATATATATACATATGTATGTTACGGATTATGTCTTTCAAACTACGGTATTTGGCCATCTCCTGCCAATATTGGCAGCAATTCATAAACTGGAGTTTGCTCCTTTAATAATTAGCACTGCTTATAATTCTAACCGATCTCGGTTCAGGTACAGTAACCTCACCTGACTGCTACAAGTTTTAAATAGTAATACATTTTTAGGGATTTCTATTAGAACAATATTGATAATTTCATAAATATTTATTGTAACTTAATACAGATTTTTTTTTTCTATTTTTATTTCAGGCATAGATAAATCTTTATATTAAAGAAAAAATAAAACAATGGCAACTTCAAAGAAAAACACTTTATCTCCAGAACTTAAAGAACTGGTAGTGAACAATACCCAACTTGTATTTCCAGCAATTGTGGATAGAAATATAATTTACAGAGTTTTAAAAAATGAAAATTGGGACAGTGAGTATTTGTAGTTTTGTATAGGTTTTTTTTTTTTATCTAAACTTAACGTTGGTGCAATAGCACCATCTGATAAAGTGACAAAAGTGCCTGACTATGTAATACAGTTTGACTATTGTATGTAGAAGATGTTTGTATGTATGTATTGTATATAGGATTGTATGTATATTGTATGTTGAATATAGAGTTGATATTGAATATTGTAAGATTAGCACGTGGGAAGGAATATGTGTACCTGTGGAGTAGTAGCTAAGAGTATTTTTAACCCAAGTGAATTGGATTCTTTATAGCAAGCAGTGGTCTAACCAGTCCGCGTCAAATGTTTTGGGGTTACTGTGAGTATTCTAGTTTTAAAACACGAACAGCCCGTAAAATTGATAATCCCAACGCTTGCAGAGTAGCAGCTGATGTGCACAACTAATTGGGTTTAATATATCCACAGGTAACTCGAGCTCACCACTTTATTATATCTCACTCACCCACATGGCATACACATGACAGATGAATGCCTAAATTATTTGGCTTCTTTACATGACAGTGCATATATAGTCGGTCGTCTGTAGGGTTTAAATTTCGTGTATGTTAAGCCAGAGTCTTCTTGTGAGTTGCTAAACCCAATTGGTTGCTCCTACTGATTATCTTTGTACCTTCTATGACGGTAGTGTCATATCAGTGTAAGGTTGTTGGTTTTGTTAGACTGGGAGATCTGTTGAACGACTTAACTCTAATTCTCCTCTGGGGATACTGTTTTGGGTTTATGGTTTATAGTTTGAAATTGTGCACTTTAATTCGTATTAATTATTTTTTCTTTTCAGTTGAAAAAGCATTTCATATACTTGAGAAACTCCAACATGAGTTGTCAAATAATAAGAATGAAATAGAAAACTCTAAGCTCCAAAAAGGCGGCGGTGCTCAAACAGTACAGAAAAGTTGGCGTGGAAAAGTTCAAGAAAATGAAAAACCATTTAAAAATAAGAATAATTCAGAATTGATAAAAGTTCCATCGGTTGTTGGCGCCAAAATGAAATCACAGCAAGGAGTAAATACACCAATGGAGCCTAAAGTGAAGCAACAACGAAAAAAGGAACAAAAACAAGAAAATATAACAGCAAAGATCAAATTTAAAAAAGACCTTAAGCGATCTTATGAATCTATTAAACATATGAAAGATCCATTTGATCGTATTGTTAACTATGGAAAATCCCGAATAAAGGTAATGGTTTTTATGCGTGGATGTCCCGGAAGTGGAAAAACTACTTATGCTAAGGAAGTTTTGCATAGTATTGGAGTTGCAAATCCAGCATGGTTTATGTTTAGTGCTGATGATTTTTTTATCCATCCAAGTACTGGTAAATATGTATACAATCGTGAGTTAATACAATCAGCTCATATATGGAATCAGAAATTAGTTAGACAAGCAGCCAGTGAAGGTAGAAGTCCTTTGGTTATTGATAATACGCATACAAAATTATGGGAAATGCAAGATAATGCCAAAGTGGGCGTAGAATATGGTTATATAATTGAAACATTAGAACCAAAAACACCGTGGTTTTTTATTGAAGCTGAACTGTATAGAAAAACTACCCATAATGTATCTAGAGAGACTATACAAAGAATGATCGACCGTTATGAGCCAAATTTAACTGGCTTAGATGTTATACATCTGACAGGTTTAACATACACACGTCCCCCACCTGTTCGACAGATTGCCGAATTGAATACACCACTATCCAAAAAATGTATAAGATTATTTGAAAATAAAGTAGTAATTAATAATGATATACAATTTCCAGTTTTTGATCAGAAAGCTAACAACACAGGGAAAAATGTTTTCGTAAAATATAATCAAACAAATCAATCGAACAGTCCTCATTTTATTGATCAAACAAATCTGTCTCAAGTGAAGCAAACAACGTTTACGGGTAAAAAATCAGAGAATCGGAAATATGAAGCACTGACAAAATTTCAGACAAATGTTACGAAAGGCCAACAAGCAGCAGGTGATAGAAATCCATTTTATCAAAATGAAACATCAGGTTCTAATGAAACGTATCAAACACCTTTTCCTTTCTACAACACTTTAGGCGTAACCTCTCATGACCAATCTTCATCAAGATGGAACGAATCTACTAGCTTTTGGCAAGAAACTACAAGTGAAATAAATGCCCAATTAAATGATGATACAAATTCAAATATAATTAGTCCATTTAATGTGGGCAATGTTGCAACAACGTTTGATTTGATTGATTTATGTGACGATGACATCCAACCATTGATTCCATCCGATTCACCAGATATATCGAATTCATCTGCACCTTTACCATATAAAACGGTTTTTCCCCATTACTTTAATCAATCTCACGAATTATCATCATCAGATGAAGGTCCAATGGATAGTGATGACTATGACGAAGATGCAGAGGAGGAGGAGGATGAAGATGAAGAAGAAACAGATGAAGATCTACTGGAGTCAGACAGCTTAGAAGATATTAGAAATACTATCGATTCAATGTGTTCTGCATTTAGTTCGGAAGTCGTTACAAATGAAGAAAAAATAATCAATTTATGCAAAGAATATGTTTTAGTTATGCCGGATGAAACAATTTTATATCAAAAAGAACACAACCATTTTCCAACAAATTTAAATGATTTCAAAATATGTTGCACAAAAGAAGAAGAAGAAAAAGAGAATAAGGAGGCAAAATCCGAGGATATGACAATCTCAGATCTAAGTAATTATCTAATTGATTATGAATTTGTATTGATTAAACCAGATCTAACATTGATATATCAAAAAAGTCATGCTGATGAACCGGGGACTTTGAAAGAATTTCTTGAGAAATCACAAAAAAATAATAATGAAATTATTGATGAAAATAAATCTAATGATAATCCAGTGTTAAACAATAAAGCTTGTAGTGTTAACATTACTATAGATAGTAATTCAGTATCATTAGTAAATAAAAGTGTAAGTACTGAACAATCAGCAGCTGGTCAAAATGTACATTTAGCAGACCGAAAAAACGTCAATCGATTTATGGAAGCTTCATCGAATACTAATTATATCGATTTTGAAGTACTAAAACAAATAAATACGCTGGATGGAGGTGGAGATTCTCGTGATGATGTTATCACTGGTAGACCTATATTTGAAAGTGGTCCATTCATTGATAACAATCATAAACATGCACAGTCTGCAGTGTTGATGTTGGATAAAAGTTCAATGACTTGCGATATACAGACTAATCATATAAACAATGCTGATTTCGGTGTGGATAGTCTTGTACAAATGTTTCCAACGATCAAACGTGAAAATCTAGAAGAATTATTAAATAAATGTGGTAAAGATTTAGATTGGGCTGTTGGCCTGTTGTTAGATTCAGGACATGAGATGTCTGAATTTATGCCTGTCATGGAACAACCAAAGAATAGTGAAATTAATATGTTTGACAATGACTGTAATGTTGGGAATTCGGATTTTGATTCAAATAATTCTACTGCTACCACTTCAAACGGTACCGCGTCCACTAAAGTTATTAGTGAAAGAAAAAAGAAGAAGAAAAATCATGCCACACTGACAGACAGTTCGTTAGATTTGATACAAAATTTTCAAGATAAATTTAAATTGAACGATGAATGTTATTCAGAAAATATTATGAAAATTCGTAAACATAGGATGTTGAACACCGATGTTACAGAACCAATTAAGAACACTAGTGAATGTGAATGTAGACCAATAGAAACAAATGGTGAATCACCGGAAACATTAGCAGAGGAAGATTCTTTAGAAGAAGAGGAAGATTTCATCGGGGAAGAAGAGGAAGAAGACGATAGAGAAAGTGATGTAGGCCTTGTGGTGGATAAAAACTTGGTTATACAGTTGCAAAATAAATTTGGTGGTTTATTGAGTCCAAATTTAATTGGTATGATTTAATTTTTTTTTTCTGTGTTTACTTGTTTTCGTTTGGTACATAATGAGTTTTATTTACCTATTGTACAGGTGATAAAACTATATTGCATATTCCAAAAAGTTTGGCCAGACAACTGTATTGTTATACATTCGATGCGGTATATGAACATCTAGAACAGCAACAATCTGTTATTGACATGCTTATCAATGAAGGTAAATTTGCACTAATACCCGGTATCATAGAAATAGAAATCATAATAATAATATGAACTGCTACAGATTTTCACGATTGTACACATTGAAAATGTTTAGTATATAACAATAAAAACTGTGCTCTCTATTCTGAAATCACCTTAATGTTAAATATCATCCGTCTTCTAGGAAATGGTGTAGATACACAAGAAGATGAACGTCTAAAAAGTCAGCCTTCATTTCAAGAGATTATGGATCATGAAATTGCCGTTCGTATGTCACAGGTAAATATTCAAAATTTAAATATTTTTGCATGAAAATTATGCCTTTTTTGAAAAACATTTGTAAATGAAGTTTGCGATACTGTTGAAATACTTTGAAATTTGATTTTTAGGTAAAGGATAACAATAGAGCAAATACTGCAGCCAGTGCTTTATCTCGTACATTGTTAATGAAAAGATTTCCAAATTTCGATCCATCCACTTTAACATCAATATTAGAAGAAACTAATCATTCACTTCATGCGGCTACAAATTTATTAACATTTGCCGGTCATCCAGTAAACACCAAGGAAAGTCATGAGCAAGTATTCGCTAAAGTAAGTTTTTTTTTAACATTGAAAATGTGTTATGGGAGAGTGATTTGATAAAAAGTGTAAAGCCCGACCGACATATGATTTGGTGGGAGTAGATTGGAGTGGGGTGATCGTACATTATTAAAATTATAGAATGGGGGTGAATAGAACATTTCACTCCCGAATGCGTGCCGATCGTTTAAGGAGACGAACGTTTACCCTTAATATTATCGTCAAAAATAATATGAGCTTAAATTATTTTATTTGGGGGGGGGGGGATTATATTTGGATCGGTGTGTAACAAATTTCGAATTCAAACTGTTATTTTAACAAAAAATGACCCTTCACCAATAAATGTTGCTAGATGTAGCCCCAAAACCATAAAATATTTTCGTGAAAATCCGTTTTTTGTGTTTTTTTAAGCAGGTTTTTTTCGCATTATTAGGAATTACTAAATTGAATTTTTTCCATTAGAGTTTCTTTTCATTTTTCTTTTTTTTTACAATCTTCTCCCGGTAAGTCCCATTCTAAACATACTCCCTCTTTTAACAAGTGCGTCATTTTCTTCCCATTACTTCATTCCCTCCATCTCTATTCACTAGTGAAGATTCCCCCTTACTTCCTCATTCCTTTTCAGGAAATTCCAGCTAATGTTCTTCCAAAAATCTTTTTCCATACAAAGTAGTTTTCTTACTTAGTTTTAGATGCT
This sequence comes from Triatoma infestans, assembly GCA_011037195.1. NCBI lineage: Eukaryota > Metazoa > Arthropoda > Insecta > Hemiptera > Reduviidae > Triatoma > Triatoma infestans. The sequence continues at coordinate 79,184 of JAAEAF010013558.1, read as the reverse complement.
GTCCAAGTTTTCACTCTCCCCTCTACTCTTTATTACATTGCTGTTTATTAATATCGTTCTCATCAATATTTGCTTTCAGAATAGAATTGATTCTCTTCCCGCTGCTTATCCTTATTTTCTTTTCTTGATCCAGGAAGTCGTTTGTCAAAGTCGAAGCTAAGATATCTAAAGCAATTCAAGTATTTTTGTTTTCTCTTACTTCTAGTAAAAGAATAAGTATTGTGTTCATATTAAATTTTCGAGTTGATTTTTAAGGTCCCAGGAGTACGGAAAAAATGTTTTTAGCAAATGTCCCTCAGTTTTTGTGTTTGAGAGAGAGAGAGCAAAATATCTCAAAAACGAAAAATTTTTTTTTATAGACTTGCTACTACAAAACAATTAATCAAAATACAATTTTAGGCAAATCTATTAGCCGATTTTACTGATTTTTTTTTTTCAGTTTTCCCGATTTTCTTTGTACATCGTATTTACTATCTACATACATAAACACCTTTACTTTAATATGTATCATTTTCCGGGAAAATAATTTAAATAAGAAGCATTACTAGAATTACAAATTTGAAGAAGGTCGAAGTTATGACACTATCTCAGGAAAACTACCATTGTGACGTAACTGAAGCTGGCAGCATATAAATACTCCCACCGGCCAGCAGGCAGGCAGTTCCAAGATCACCACCGTACAGTACAGCTCGAAGTTGTCTATAGTGTTAACTAGTGCCTTAAATTATTGTACTCATTATTGTATTGTATTTTTAAATAAATCTCTTTTTAAAAAGTAACTTCCGGGTTCTTGAATTATAACTGGCGCCCCGGAACAGGGACTGCGAAGGCTTAAGTCAAATAGTGCGACCACTTGTCTCACGTGCGACCATTTGTCTCACCACATCAAAGAAGACTTGAAGCTTCCACATCAGTGGCTTGTTCGCAGTACTCGACCCACAAGAACCAGGACCATCCTCAGACGATAAAAGAAAAGCAAGCTGGCGAGTTAACAACAACGTTTAAAAACGGTAAGTAGCTCATCTGTCCTTAAACCCTCTGAATTAGTCATTCCTAAAGAGACCATCCCTGAAATGGCCCAAATAAATTACAAGATCTCCAAAGAAGACTATGACCACATCCCCTACTTTGACGGAAACCCTTCCGAGCTAGCGTTCTTCTGCGAGATTGTCGAAAGTGCATTCGCCACAGTTTGTGCAGAAAATATAATTGAAAGAGATTATAACCATAATATTCTGTTTATAAAAGTTAAAAGTAGATTGCTAGGGCCCGCTCTACATACTCCTCTCACATAACGTAGACCACCTGTTAAATTTATTAAAATACTTGAAAGAGAGTTTCGCTAACTCGAGATCTTACGAGATACTCAAAGATGAGATTCCACAAACCAAAATGCATGCTAGAGAGTCTCCCATTGACTTCGTCAATAGGATACAGGAGTTACGCAATTTAGTTTATATTAGACTCAAACTTGACGGACTCACAGCGGACGCCCTGAAACAACTGATAACGTGGGTCGACAAGGAAATAATCTTCCACATATATAAATGCCTGCCCTCGACATTAAGCAACCACATCATGATCTTTGATCCCAGCACTCTAGACGAAGTAAGAAACGTAATCTACAACAAATGCTCGTTTATTATAGCCAACCTAAACTCCTCTCACGGTCCTAAAAGACCCAACCAACCCTTTCGGAAACCAAACCCTTATAACCAACCCTTTCGGAAACCAAACCCTTATAACCAACCCCAACAGCCTTATAGACCGAACCCGCAATACTCTTACAGACCGAATCCACAACACTTTGCACCACGCGTCCCCATGGCTCAAGCTCCTAATTACCACTACCAACCAATTGAATTTAATCCTAGGCCTATAGAGCAGACACCTCAAACTTCTCTTTACCGACAACGACCGCAACCACAACTGCAACAACCTCAACGATCAAATTTTGGACAATCCAACCATCCTAATAATCCAAACAATCCGGATCACCCCTTTAATCGACCAACACTACCTCCGGGCTACTTTTCTCAAAATACGGTATCTATGCGTACTGCTGGCAGACCCAGGTTTAAAGATTACATTTCTCCACACGAACTGACTCACTGCCAAAATGACGAGCCATCTGCAAATTATTCTGAACCAGAGAAAACATATGACGACAGACTTTCCCGCCTAGAAAACTCTCTCGAAAAAATGACGAAAAAGTTCGATCATTTTTTAGACGATGGCCACGAGAGCCACGAGAGCCCTCCGAATTTAGCTAAACCTTGTGAACAAATCTTTACCCCACTTCGTAGACAAATCTGGCCTCAAATGGCTAATAGACACAGGCTCATCGGAAAATTATATTAATCCAAATGTGGTTCCCGCTAACGCTGTACTATTAAAAGATCCCTTCATAATCTCCACTCCCGCAGGTAAAAAACATGGAGAATCATCATGTAAGTTTAATATTCTAGAAACCTTTAACGTAAACCTCCAAACCAAATTTCATTTATTCCCGTTCTCCGATAAATGTGACATTTTATTAGGCCATAAGACAATGCAAGAGCTTGATATGAGTATAGATTTAAACAACAACATCCTTTCCTATCCTCAAGGCACGATTCCCCTAAAATTCACCCTTAACCCCACGGACAACGATTCAAATATAATCACCTTAGAACAAGGTGTCAATTTTATTGAATTCCCTGTAAAAAACAAAGAATTAAAATATGGTTTAATTAGCGAAGATATAAAAATTAACGATAAGTGTATTATAAAAGAAGGATTATATGATATTGTCAATATAAAATTCTATGCGAAGTTGAATCCAAGGAAGTCATGGCCATTTGCCCCGAACCTATGGATATCGACGAACCGCAGGAAATTAGCATAAATATACCAGACGTAGTAGTGACCAATTGTCCCGACATGTCTGGAGATACTAGGTTAAAAGAAATAAAAAACGAAACCCCTCATTTAATTAGAACTGAGCACATGAACTCAGAAGAAAAAAATAAAATAATAGGATTATTACGGAACTACCCCCAAATAATCCAAAGAGAGCATGACAGACTAAGCTGCACTGATGTACTAAAACATAAAATTCAAACCACTGACGAAAACCCAGTATACACGCGAAATTATAGATACCCGGAAATCTATCGGAAAGACGTACAAACGGAAATAGACAAACTACTCGAAAACAAAGTAATACAACATTCTAACTCCCCCTACAACAGCCCAATTTGGGTAGTACCAAAGAAACCAGACGCCTCAGGTAAAAAGAAAATAAGAATGGTCATAGACTACCGCAAACTCAACAACAAGACTGTCGAAGAAGAAATTCCCCCTTCCTAACATTGAAGACTTATTCGGTAAAATAGGACGCGCGACTTACTTCTCAGCGATTGACTTAGCGTCAGGGTTCCATCAAATCGAGATGGACCCCCAATCAGTTCTCAAGACAGCATTCTCCACTGAAAACGGACACTACGAATTCCTACGCATGCCCTTCGGTCTTAAGAACGCCTCCCCCACTTTCCAAAGGGCGATGAATTCCATCTTTTCTAGGATCCCTAACGTACTAGTATACATGGACGACATTATCATTTTTTCGGACAGCTTGGAAGAGCACATAAAACACCTCAAGACGGTCTTTGACAAACTTAGACAACATAATCTAAAAATTCAGCTTGACAAGACGGAATTCCTCAAACGCGAACTTCTCTTTCTAGGACACATCATCTCCGACAAAGGCATACAACCAGACCCTGCAAAACTAGAAGCAATTGCGAAATTCCCTATCCCTAAAACGGAAAAACAAATCAATTTCTTGGACTTACTGGCTACTATTGGAAGATGATTAAAAATTACGCTAAAATAGCTACACCACTGACTCTCGCACTCAGAAAAACAGAACTATAGTGATTGACGACGATTACAAAAAAGCTTTTGAAACCCTTAAATCCCTTCTACAGAACAGTCCTATCCTACAATTGCCTGACTTTGAAAAGCCCTTCATCCTCACAACAGACGCTTCCAACTATGCTATCGGAGCAGTCCTATCCCAGAACATCGACGGAAAAGACCTCCCTATTTCCTTTGCCTCCCGTACACTAAATAGACAGGAAGAAAACTATTCCACTATAGAAAAGGAACTACTGGCCATAGTTTGGGCCTGTAAACACTTTAGACCATACATTTACGGACGCAAATTTACAATACAGACAGACCATAGACCATTACAATGGTTACACAATTTAAAAGAGCCCAATACCAAACTAATCAGATGGAAATTACAATTAGCTGACTTTGACTTTGACGTCAAGTACGTACAGGGAAAGACTAACGTATTAGCAGACGCACTATCACGAAATCCGCCAGAAGAAAAAGACCTAAATGCCCTAGAGACCTCGTCCCCAAGTCCAAATCCAGACGAAGTCCTGGACGAATTCCTCTCGGCCCCTTCACCTGAGAATAGCGACGACATCCTAGAAGACCTAGCCAGAGCCCTAAACATTACCGCCGCAGACGACAATGAAAACATCACCGCCGAAGACGACAATGAAAGCCTACAAACGCAACACTCCCAAGAATCCTCTAACAGCCAAGTTAAAATAATTGACGACAAAACACGCTGCATTAACGTGGAAAAATTCCAAATTGTTCTAACCCGAGGCAACCCCGAGACGAAAATTCCAATCGGCAGACCGTTCAACAAAACACGATACAACTGGTACACTAGGTACCCATACTCTAACGACATAGACGAATACTGCCTAGAGTACTTACAACCGAATCATACGTACGGCGTCCTGTGCTCCCCTCCTATCGAAAACTCCATTGACGAACAGATATATGACCAAATCTTTGCCCACCTGTCCGACATAATAAAAGACAAATTTCCAACAGTCAAAATTAAACGCTACTACACCAAAAGACTAGACATAACAGACCCCTCTGAACAAGAAGAAACTATTCAGAACTATCACGTTGGCAAAAAGGCACACCGTGGTATACATGAAGTGTACAGAACCCTAACTAAACGTTACTACTGGCCAAAAATGCTAGAACATATTACAAAAGTAATTAACAACTGTTCCCTTTGTAAGGAAGTTAAATACGAACGCAAACCAATTAGACAAGTTTACGAAATTACCCCTACACCTTCTAAACCATTCGAAAAACTCCAAGGAGACATATTGCATTACGACGGAAAGCAAATTTTCACTATGATAGACTGTTTTTCAAGAAAACTATATGGTTATCTAATCAAAACGGCATCCGCCAATGAAGTTGTCAATTCACTAGAACACTACCTCAGCATATTCCCGTGCCCCAAAACAATTCAATTTGGCAATAGTACGGAATTTAAAAATGGACTAGTAGAAAATTTCCTAAAATGTAATAACATAGAAACACACTTCACTACCCCAAACCACTCAGACTCAGTCTGTTAGACTGATAAACCGAGCACACTCAACCCTCATAGAAATTATGAACATAGTAAACAGACAAAAGAATTGCCCCATATACAAAACTCTAAGATTAGCTTTAATAGCCTACAACAACTCCATAAACTCTAACCTGACTATGACACCTAATGAAATTACTTTCGGTATACAGCCCAATACATACGCGGAAGACCTAATTCTAGAACAACGAGTCAAAGAATATCATGACGACAGGGAGTTAATATCTCGCGTAATAAAAGAAAAAGAGACCCGTACAAACAAACTAAACAAAACTAGGGAAAAAGTCGAAATACCCGAGGGAGAAATATTTATTCGAGATAAACAATATGGAAAAGCCAAACCCAAATTTAAAAGAGGAAATTATTCCAGGGAAACAAAATTAGCCACAGTACAAAGAAAATCATTTAAAATACATCCTAACCTACTAAGCGACCTAGAAAGTACACAAACATAACTCTTCCTGTTACAGATAAGAGCAATGACTCACACATCCCACATGCTGACAGCGGGAAAAATAGCAATCATACACATACTGCAGCTGCTGACGGCGGGGAATGTAGCCAACAGCCTAGAGCTAACTGACCTGACTCATGGACCTGGAATTTTGCCGATTGCATTTAACCCAGCTTACGTCATAGACAGATACTATACGTTTATACATATCGCTGACGTGCAATTAATTGACATAGAATTAGATAAGACCTTTACCGTTATCAGCACCACGTACCAACTCAACAAGACGAACCAGATAAAATCATTCTTTAAATATTATTACTATCTCCGTAATAAATTAGATCATTTAACCCTTAACAAATCCAGAACGAAACGCGGACTCATTAATGGCCTAGGTAAAGCCATTTCCTGGTTAACCGGAAACATGGACAGTGACGACAAGGAACGATACGACAAAGTCATCAACACTATTGAACGAAACAGTTTTCACCTCCAAAATAACCTAAAAAACCAAATGGCAATAAACAAGCGGGTAATTGAAGAATTCAATCACGATATACAGATTATACGAACCAACAATGACAAAATGACAACCTTCTTCTCCAACCCTATAGGTAGCCAAATTGAGCTTAATCAGCAATTTAATTCTATCCTCTTTAACCTGGTCCTTATCGCAAACAAAATTGACGACATGGAAAACTCTCTAGAATTCTGTAGGTTAAACACTATCCATCCTAGCATCTTTCTTCTCAAAGATCTTGAGTCACTACAAAGATCTCACAACGTAACCTTCATAACCCCTGACATAGAAGCACTTTGGCAATTAAGCAAGGTACACTGCTCAATAAAAAATTGGAGCATCTACTACTTTATTAGCGTTCCCCTAAAAACCTCTTCCTTCGAGACGTACTTCCTCTTATCCTATACTATAGAGAAAGACAACCACCTCCTGACAATTCATGTCCATCCACCTTTGATCCTAAAAATCCAAGATGAGTTATTTACAGCCACCTGTGAAGAAATCAACAGTGCTATGTACTGCCACAACAAAACCAGCATCCAAAACGACTGCATTCGTCAAATCATCACAAACATCAACCTCGTAGCATGCAAGACGGTATATACATCAAGTGCACCATTCATCAAGTACATCCCTTTTGTTGACTACTATCTGACTTTCAGAACTAAGAGAATCGTAGTGAACAAAGGCAACCCAACGACTATCTACTACTACATCGTAATGTCAATCGCCCTCTTATCATCATTATGTCTCTTATGTTTTTGCTATGTCTGCAGAAGAAAACCAAATCCACAGCGAGGTACCATAGGTGGAACCCAGCCACAGACCACGCCTCGACAGCCAGCACCAGCCACAGTCTACCCCGGACTCTCATGCCAATTGTCGCAGGAGCTCCAAACTTGAGGAGGGAGGAGTTATGACACTATCTCCAGGAAAACTACCATTGTGACGTAACTGAAGCTGGCAGCATATAAATACTCCCACCGACCAGCAGGCAGGCAGTTCCAAGCTCACCACCGTACAGTACAGTTCGAAGTTGTCTATAGTGTTAACTAGTGCCTTAAATTATTGTACTCATTATTGTATTGTATTTTTAAATAAATCTCTTTTTAATAAGTAACTTCCGGGTTCTTGAATTATAACTTCGATTAATCGGAAGTGCTACTTATAGAATAAATTTTGTGAGTTTTTTGGAATTTTCTTGAAAACATAACGATTTCCTTTACATTTGAAATGCTAACTGCACATATATCAGCCTTTCTGAAAAAAAAAAAAATGATTTTAGTAGTTTGCGGAATTAATGGCGTTAAATTTCCAATGTTCTATGGGATTGGTTCAATTTTACTGACGCTCTCTTCTAGATTACAGTTTAATTAATCCCTGCCTTTAGTAATTGTCCCCCATCTCCCACCACCACTATATTTATGTTAGGTCATACAAATGAGCAAATAAGAAAATTTGTCAATTCATATATTATAATTGTATAACAGCAGTATAAGAAAGTCGTATGGATGTTCCACACCAGATTTTTTTTTGTCCTATCATTCACTATCAGATTCTTATGGTCCTTCTTAAAAAGAAGTATCCCGTTTTCATTTTAAAAGAACGGAATATTCCATGTCATGTACTCCATATTTTCCCAATTATCGAATTCAGGAAACTTATATCCTCTAGTCTGCACTTCTTGTCCCGTTCTACCAATACCATTTTGATATGCATTTTAAAAAGATTAGATAACAACGCACAAACGTTTTAATCCTTAATTTAAGCCATGTTTTCCTGTGTTTGTAATGTTGAAATCTGGAGTCATAGGAAGACAGACGGGAAAAGTGATTTTTCAAGTGAAAGATATACGATAATAAATATCTCGAAAGCTGAGAAACTGCGAGAAACCAACCTGACACTTTCCAGTCACATATACAATAAGTTTATTCACATAAAGTTTTAAAAATTGAATCTTAATTTTTGTTTTTGTTTTGATTTAAAGGAAGAGGAAAATTCACCACTATCAAGAGAAGAAGCGATACAGCAGGCACATGCATATTCTGATGTTGCTGGTAAGCTATGTGAAATGCGTGAAGATTGTTTGAACAAAGCGGAAAATGCTTTAGCGGAAGGAAAAAAAACTGTTGCTCAATATTATTCAGAAATGGTAAGGTTTCATGATAAAAAGACTATTTTTACAAATTGATTTTATTATTATTATTATTATTATTAATAATAATAATATATTGTCTACATTAATAATAATAATGTGTGCCCGATGGCCTGGGACCTAAGGTGTATCATCAAAAAAAGAACCCTAAGAAGCCTCCCCCCGCAGTCTACCGGTTTGACTACAATATCTTAAGATATCTTTAATCTCCGACTCCCCCAAACGGCCTATGAGAGCGTGAGTCCTCCCAAATATGCGGAACCTAGTATTAGTGAAACGGGGACACTAACCTAGTAGTGGTATCACCGTTTTCCTAACTCCCCAACACAATTCTGCCACAAAAGGCTACATGTCCTGTCTTTTTTGTGTAAAATTACCTCCTACCCAAGAGTGTCTGTCAATACACCTTAGGACAATTATTGTATCAAGGAGAGAAAATTCTTCAAGTTTCTCCATCTTATACCTTGTATAAATCTTTTAGCTTGGAGACCCCTTTTGTTTCTCTCTAGTTCCTTATTCCTCTATTGTTTGAGATCCCTATTGATTGTGATATTGGTTGATTGATGTTTGCAACTATTTGAATTTAGTGTAGCTCCGCAGCCCACTCACCGCCACCTAAATTTTGTAAACGTTACATGAAGTATACAAATTAGACAAGCGAGGGAGCCACAATAGATCTAGATGCCAGTGGATTTGGCCTTTTGCTACTGGCTGTATAAAATAATGTTTGTAATAAATTAAAAAAAAAATTGACACCGTCTTACCGGTTGATTTATTTCTATCTTGGTCTGTTATTTTATAAAATGTTATAGAATATGCAACGCCAGAATACCTAAAAATCTATTCTGCAAAATGGCTTTCTCTGCTGGAATTGATGTGATTTAATCAACAGACTTCTGTGCTTTCAACAGATGGAAAAAATATTCCGGTGTTCTCTCAGTTTTCTTTGAAAACCAGTTTTAACAAAACGTGTTGTTCGTCCTAGTTCAAACTCCACCATTAGACCATTTTTAAACATGGCCAACAGAATAATCTTATATTAGGATCTTTCGTGTGGGAAGTGTTAACAATATTTAATTTTTTTGTTTTGTTTTATATTTGAATTAATTTATCTACACTAATTATCTCCATATGTTATTGATTTCCTATTTTTATTTTTTTGTTATATATATTAGGCGAAATGGTATATGGAAAGGATTGAACAATCGAATTCACTGGCAGCGAATGCCATGTTAAATGGGCATGAAGGTGCTACAACGTTGGATTTACATTTTCTACAAGTGCATCAAGCTTTGAAAGTGTTGGATCTCTTTTTAGATGACAAAATCCGAACATTAATGAATAAAAGAAAAACAACAGTTTATATAATTACTGGCAGAGGATCACATTCACCAAAAGGGCTTTGTAGAATTAAACATGCAGTACAAATACGACTTCGTAAGAGACACATCCCGTAAGTATATCGATTTTTATTACTATTTCTTTAAATGCCATATTATTTTTTTAAGGGCCATCTCGTTGTATATGCGTTGCAACTACAAACTGATCACAATAACTGCTAAGACAGTATCACGCTAAAAAAAACATGAACACTTCATATCTATGATTTTATCTGTAGTAGCCACGCTTTATTTTGTCGATCGTAACCAGTTTCGGATTCTCATCCAGCCGGATCAGAGTAACGCCAACAAATTCATATAGTGAGTTGAAGAAATTGGGCGTGACAGAGAAAGAAAAAGATAAAATCATCTCCCTATACAAACTTGATGGCGTTACACAGCCGATGGATGAGAATCTGGAATGTCAGAACCAACAAAATATAGCATGGCTACGCCGATCTGTAAAAATCATTGCTGCAGACCCAATCACAATTCAGCAACACTTATTTGACTTTTTTCGATTCGCAGAAGGCTACGGAGTAAGTTTATGTTGCAACTACTGGTGTCTAGCTTACGAAGTAAAACTCTACCATTTTAGTCAAAACCGTCAATCGGAAGTTGTTTTATCTCTCACTTTTTCGCGAATTTTCGTAAAAGCTGCTTCAACAATTTCCTTTAAACTTCGCATACCAAATTTACAAATTTTGATCTACCACTTGTATTTCCTTCAATTCACTTGGCTTTCCTCCAAAGTGTGAGTTCTGTGTAATGTATTGTGGTGCTCCTCCTCCTTTATAATATTAAGATGAATTGTTAGAATTCTATATTTCAAGAAAATCTGTAGCCGAAAGTGTGGATATACAGAATAGGTTCCTTATTTTATTTGTTGTTTTTTTTCTTTAGCTTTTTCGAAAACGACAGAATCTGTCCGATTTCCGACAGATTGATCAATTTTCTCTAAAACTTCGAATCTGACTGCACTGATAATAAAACTATTACTTTTGGATTTTATTCGTCGTAGCATGCATATTTCTAATATTTCTGACCGGTTTCGGATTTTTCTTCATCGTCAAAAGTTAACGAGTTCGTCCTCTACAAAACTTGATATCTTTTCTCTGATGATGGATAAACGTCCGAAGCCGGTCAGGAATATTAGAAATATGCATGATAGTCGGATAAAATACCAGATATTATCCAGCATTGTGGACCCATCCACATGTTTAACTATCACTTTTATTTGAAAACATTTTTTCGGAAAAAAATATTTTATGGGGTACTGAGGAATCCTGTGAGTTTGGTTTTACTTTAAAAACTGCTATAAAAATTTTGCTGCGGCTGACAAAGGGCGGCCAAATACAATCACATTCCAGCTTCAAAAAAAGTTTGTCAGAATCGTAACAATTTCAATAGGGAAAGTCATCTTAATGTTTCACTTATGTTCTTTTTTCTGTTTGCGCAGGTTCACTGAACAAAATCCTGGAATGTTGCGAGCGTACATAACAAAGCGAGCTATTATTAGCTATAAGAAGATGGTAACTTGAAATATTAGGTAAGTGAAAAACTTACCAGAATCACATAACTATGCATTCTTTGTTATATGCTTTAGTATATGTTTGTTATTTTAGAAAGACAATTGTTTTGGTATTTCAGATATTTTCAAAATACGTTTTTGAAGATTTGCTGTAATATTTTGACTTCCATCAAAAATTATTTTACTGATGGATGTTTAATTATTTATACCAGATTTATATATTTTTTTAAAAAGAAATTATATTTAGTTATAATAACATACAATTATATACATAAAGTTGGAGAAAATTGAAAAATTTGGAAAGTTTATAAAATAGAATAGATTCCAAGTTATAATTAAATAACTCCTCCCCACATTTTTACTTTCTCTTATTTTCAATTAAAATTATTTTCTAGTTTTGCAGTCGTTTATGTTTTTAGTAGTTTTTTTGCGATTACTATTATTAGTCGTTTAGATTGTCTAGGATTTTTTTTTTGTTTATGCAATACAATTTACCGTATATTTCATTAATTTAATGTTTTTAATTATATAGTCATCTTTTTATAATAATGTTTAATTATAAGTTTATGAAGATGTCCAGATATCCATTTTTGAAGAATTGTAGGATAGAAAATCATGCTGTTAAAAGATCGATGCATCGATTTAATGTTACTCCAATAATTGTTATTATTTTAGAATAGTCTATTTCTGAAAACCTCTAAGCGAGTTTCAAGAATTAAACGACAACCGTTCCCAAGGGAAGATTTTGGGGTGGAATTTTGATAGTTTAGATGACGCTGCCTGCCATGTAATGCAATAAAAAATAGTTCCACTCCCTGTGGATGACGTTCTGGGTCCATCATAAAGAATGATATAGACACAGTGCAGGGACCAAACCTAAATGTAGTTTAATCTTTTAACCGTCCGTAGCCAGTGTCGGTTTTGGAATCTTGTTGAGGTTTTCAGAATCTTCAGTTTTTAAATCATTAGGTGATACCAAAATCGCTCCTGGATAGGGCCATTTAAAAAAGAAAATTCCATTCACGAATATGTATTACAATGGATTAAATTAAATTGTAAGGGTTATAAATTTAGTGTTTTATTAGTTGAAGGTGGAACAGTCATTCAGTTGTTTTTGGTTGAAGACACATAATTTTTTATATAACTAGGGCGGAAATTGGTAATTTCCACTGACAGGAAAATATTGAACTAAATATTATTACACCACACAAGTAAGAAAAATCTTGGCCAGTTTCGTTTATAAAGCTTCTCAAACATACTAAAACTAAAATAAAAAGTTAATTAATAAAAGTAACAATCATTTTTATTGAAAATGATCATAATATTAAAATGAAAGTTATTAAAACCTTTCTCCCTTCAGAACGCATAAATACAGAATTTAAACATTGTAACCGTCGAAACTGCAAAATACGTTTTTAGTTTGTAGAAAGATGCTTCCTTCAGCACTAATGCAAAAACGATTTTTTTTTACAAGGAACCACTAGATATCTGCACTCCTAAGTAGGTATATGTTCCATTAACGAATTACAATCTGAAGGATTTTTCTTTTACTTGTAAACAGCTATTTTCTCTGTTTTGATGTTATGGATAAGGAGATTTTCCTAGCTGGCTGTGAGTATTAAGTTTTTTCTATATTATAGAAAGTTGAACATTGTTTTCTAATTTTCGGCGAAGTAATTGTAACAACTTTAAAATCTATACTTTTTGTTTAGATGCAAAATGGACATCTTTTAATCTTAAAAATAAATTTGTTTTATTTTATTCGATATATTTAATTTTATATATTTGATTGGGTTATGAGTTTAAACGTTTTAAATTTTCCTATTGTTAATAATTTTTTCTCCACATTTTATGAGAGTTTATGTGTTTTATTTTAAGAAATTATTATGTTTCCTTTTGCTTTTCTTTAGTTAAAGATACTTGTGAAAGTTATATGCATAAAAAGAAAAGGGTTATTTCTTGGTCACTTGAATTTTGAGGATATAGTCACTCTTTTATTAAGCCGTACAACATCCATATCAGACAGAACCAAAAATAATTTGTTTTTCAACCGTGATTTGCCGAGATTGTGTTAATAGAAAATGGCGCAGGACTATGAAAGATTGATGTGTTCCCCTTAAAAAAAGGTAAGTTGCAAATAAACATGAGCTATTGTCAGGAAGATAATATAGTCTGATATAGGAACGGAATTGAAAACTATTTGTCTTTTGTTGTAAAAATTTCGGATATGACTCATACGTTAGTCTGCCAGGAACGATTGAACCGTCTTATTTCTACATCGTTGTTTGCCATACCGTAGCAACTGTATATTCTGGCATTAACTGCCTTCTATTTCGGCCGAAACAGTAGGTAGAAAGGCTGATAAGGAGCTTGTTGTGACTATAGCCTAATGTGTGGCACATTTGATCTCAATGCTGTAAGTGTAGTTACCTCTATTTTAAGAAATAACCTTTTTGTTTCTCTCTTAGAATTAACAATAAAGAAACCTAATTAAATTTTCCATTTAGAAATATAATAATAAGACAATGAAAAAATGTAATAAATATATTTTTTCACTAAATTATTATAATAAAAATTTGAAATATTAGTAAGACTGATATGAATTTAAAATATAATTAGGTTTCGTGTTTTCTATTTTTTATTATTGTTGAGGTTATATAGAAAATAATTTAGATTTATGATGTATAAATAAAGTAATAATAATAATAATAATAATATACTTTATTATACAATTAGTCATATATACAAAAGAAAAAAAGAAAACAAGTATATACGGCATGGATAAGTTATCCGTCTGCCGGAGGTTGATGTTTAATCAATTACTGTGAAGTCTAATTATAAGAAAGTTGAAAAAAAATTAAAAATTGAAATACTGAACAAGTTGGTAACGATACTGCCAGGCGTGTCGTGCATAATTAAGAACTGATTGGCAAGAAGATGAATTTAGGAGGGATATTAAATGAGATCTGGATAACTTCTTACAGCCAAAATAAAGTAATCTAAGTTCTAAAAGAATAGTACATTCCGCAACGAAGTGAAAGACGTCTTCTTTGGACCGAGAGTTACACAGAGGACATAGATCCACATCTCTTTCTAGGAAAGGACAGTAATTTAAATATAGCAGCTCACACCATAATTTAAATAACCAACGAAGTTGAGTTAAAGAAAGACCACAATGGTTTGAAGCTGTAAACCTGAAAAACTGAAGAGTGTGATCCAAATCTTTGTACAACAAAAAACGTGTTGAAGATTGGGCGTGCCTCTCAGACTCCTCCAAATGCCTAGAATTTATAATGGAGAGAAGACTTTTCATCTGCCCTTGCCAAAGTTCCCTATTTTCGAGTGAAAATTCAAATGCACAATTATAATTTCGAGCTAAGGAATTCCACTGAGAAAACCAAGAAGTATTTTTATTAATTATTAGAAGAGCTGAAGTTGTAGAAAAACGGGCATCTGAAAAATTTAGTACTTTGGATACATAATTGAAGTGTAACTTTAAAGTGTAGGAGAAAAGTAAACTTACACAAGTCTCGCAGTACAAGATATAATTTGGAGTAGAGGTAGGCAGGGCAAATAATTTCTTAATAAAAAATCTTTGAATCATATCAATAACTTCAAAACGTTGAAACCCCCACACCTGACAAGCATAACATAACACTGAACGCGTGACAGAGTTAAAAACACTGTACTTAGCAGACAGCGGAACTAGGTCCTGCATGATAAAACCTTCCCACAATCTGTTCAAAGCTAATTTAGCAACCGAACTCTTTTGCTTTAGGTGTGCATTGAAAGATAAACGAGGAGTCAAAATAACTCCTAGATATTTGTACTGGCTCACCACCTCAATGCGGTTTCCTTTATAGAGCCATTTATCTGAAGAAGCCAGCCTACCACCTTTACGAAACACCATAACTTTTGACTTTCCCAGATTGACCGTCAGATTCCACTGATCACAGTACGCTTGCAGCAAATTAATATTACGCTGCAGGTTGGTAGCATTGTCAGACAGAAATACGATGTCATCCGCATACATTAAACATTTGATCCTTTTATCACCCATACGAACTCCGCCCTCAAGAATATGAGGAAGATCGTCCAAGAAAAGCGAAAACAGGATCGGACTAAGCAAGCAACCCTGTCTGACACCACTACACACGTCAAAGAAATCTGAAATCCCCTGACTGCCCCTCACCGCCGAAGATGAATTAGAAAAAAGACATTTTAAAATATTCAAAACTTTGAACGAAAAACCCAAATTGCCCAGTTTATAAATGAGAGCTCTCCGATCAATGCAGTCGAACGCGGCCTTCAAATCAATAAAAAAACTATAAAGCTTTTGCCGACTTCCCAAAAATTTGAGATTAACAATGTTGGTGAGTGTGAACAGGTGGTCAACTGTGGAGTACCCACGACGGAAGCCTGCCTGATATTCACTAAGTAAATCATTTTCTATGACAAACATTTCAATTCTACGCAAAAGGAGTGCTGAGAAAATTTTTGCTACCGCATCGAGACAGGAGATGCCTCTATAGTTAGAGACATCATTCACGTCACCCTGCTTAAATAGCGGAAAAATCAGGGACTTACTAAAGGAATTAGGAGTATCACGCAGGTCAAAAATATAATTGTAAAAAGAAAGTAACCTCTCTAAAAAAGAAGTGGGTGAGTACTTGAAAAATTCATAAGTTATTCGGTGAGGACCGGGGGCTTTGTTATGTTTTAGATTAGAAATAACTGAGTCCAATTCATTGTAACAGAAAGGGGAGTCTAAAAGGGGGGAAAAATAAGTAGGTTCAGCAAAGGAGACGAATGACAGATTTGATGAGGGATTTAAGAGATTATAAAAATGAGAGATCCAGGTTTCCATACTTATATTATTGCCACATATAAAGTTCTTTCTCCTATAATGATTTACTAAACGCCAAAATTCTTTCGAATCCTTAGTGACTTCAAATTGCTTCGCAGAATTTACAAAAAATTCTTTTTTTTCTTTCAAGCAGAGGGACTTATATTTTCTAATTGATTCAATATATGAAAGTTTTACGATCTCGGAATCCGTTCTACGAAACAAGTTAAGAAGAGAAAATGATTTATTTCTCGCCCGGAGACATTTAGCATTAAACCAGGGATTTTTACGTACTAAACTGAAGGAAGAAGAGACATTGGAAGCTGGAGAAGATGATTTAACTGCATTGACCAGAGAATCCAGATACGCCTGTGGGTCCGATGGAGATGCAGAAAAAGATTTCATTAATTCATCTAAATTCTTTTTATAAATGTCTGCTTTATCATTACGCCAAATTAACTGGGGTAATAAAGGAAGAACAGCAACGGTATCGGTAGAAACAAAATTATCAGAAATCGTACAAAGAATGGGGAAGTGATCAGAGAATGATTCCGGCAACACATGAAAATTAACAACGAGTGAGATTAGATCAAGAGGGACACAGCATAAGTCATTTACTGAGCTGCCTAGCTTACTCACAAATGTAAATTCACCTTCTATATCAGGAGTAAGACGACCATTCAAAACAATAAGGTCATAATTATCGCATAACTCAAGAAACCTTAGGCCGTTTTTATTTATGATTTTATCTTTAGAATTCCTCGCTAAAGTGCACCTAGGATTATCCACAAGGAGATCATCCGGAAGAGTCTGAGAAGCGCCCAATCTTACATTAAAATCTCCGATAATAATAAATTTAGTATGTAAGTTAACCTCTAAAAATTTACTGAGCTCAAAGAAGTCATGATCCCAGGAGGTACAGTTTAGATATATTGGTAAAATATGCAGAGTTTTAGATTTGAGTTTAATACAAATAACATCCTTGCCAGACAATTTAATAAATTTAACATTACCTAGATTACATTTTATACCATAGAGACATCCTCCTTTAGCACGACCAAACCTGACAGATCTAACCGCTGCCTGCCAACATAAATTATACTCAGAAAAATGATCTTTAAAAAAACTAAAATTATCTTCCGTGACAAAAGTTTCAATTAAAATAAAAATATCAAATTTTCTCAGAAAAGATAAAAATAATGGGTCACTTAATTTAGCCTTTAGGCCATTAACATTGTAAGACAACATAGATAAAGAATTAGTCGAAAGCCGTGATTGTTTGACCGTGAACCGCCGAGAGACATCTTCTTCTCAGGATGATGGCAGTTGAACAGCTGGAGGAGTGTGGGGAACTTCTGTGCATCTCTGGTGACTTGCAAAATAATTTTTTGACTCCAACTTGTTCTGGTAGCCGGCATATCCCTTTTTACTAACTGAAGTCTTCCCATCTTCTTCTGTAGTTTGTTGAATGTTCTGGCATTCCGGTACACAGCATCGAGACCACAGTTCCTCTCCCAACAAACCCCTTAAGTAGTTAATGTTTTCTTTTTTTCCAGTAACTCCACTTTCTTCATCCCACCGAAATTCTTTACCATTTAAAATCAAAATATCCTTCCTGACCATGCACTTTAGATTCCCATCCTTCTTCCTAATTTCCTTACTTACCCAAAACAACCTCCTTCTTCTATTCCTCACGTTCCAAGTATAGTCTCTATCTATGTAAAAGCCGGTCCCCTTTAATTTCTCGTATTTCTTAATATGTCCGTTACTACTTTACTTGATGTAAACAATACTTTTCTGGCCATAAATCCTTTAGCATCCTTGCCTAAAGAGAAGCTGTTTTCTATCTTACCTTCAACTTCAACATTCAAAACATCCTTACAAAAAGTTGCTATATCTTCAACATTTTCTTTACCATCAAAACCTTTAAATATTAAGTTATTTCTTCTTAATTGATTTTCCACTGCTTCTAGTCTTCTATCTTTCTTCTCATTTTCCAACTTCATTTCATCAATCTTCACCCTCAGATTTAAATTTTCCTTTTGCAATCGTTTGATCTCTACTTTCAATTCTGTTATATCTTCTTTCGTTGCTAACCCCTTTGCATCTATCATCATAGAAAATTGTTTCATTAGTTCTCCGTAATCATTTATTTTAACATCTTTTTCACCCATATTTGAAATGCCTCTCTCTTCGATTTACTTATCTTAATTTTTTCTAAAAATTCGGGAGATGAACGACTTCTTTTAACAGTTTCTCTCTTTTGATTTGGAGTCAATAAACCTTTGAAAGCCTCTTTATTATCTTTATGTGACTTTTGCATTTATTCTATTCTTTTTATTCTTTTTAAAATCCCTTTAGTTTAAATTTATTTCACGTGAGTATTATATAAAATATCGTGTAAAGGTATTATATAAAAAATTTCTTATTTTATTTGAAATATAACTGTTTTTATTAGCTTAATATTTAAATCTTTAATGTCTTTAAACCCTTTGTTTTGTCTATAAGAATTGTTTATGATGATACTTTCATTAGGCGGCTAACTTCAGAATCAAACGGAGTAGTCATTTCGATCGGGTTTGTGGTACTTTTTTTACAATCAGGCAGAGTAGAACTCGGCGAACTTCTATGACTTTTTTGTCGAAATGATGTACTAGGTACCAAATTATTATTAATTTTAGGAGGCATATACTGTATAACTCAAAAAATAGTAGTATGAAATATGAAATATCGACAATTAAGGTGAAAAATAGAGTTAACAGTATCTAGATAATGCAACAGCTGACTGAGTATGAGAAATAATACTATAAATACCAACAGTTAATGAGCGAACGTAACACTCAGTGGGAATAGTGCGAGTGAGATAGCGCTATATCCCCCAATTACCTCACAGCTAGATGTTTACTATCAACTTCTCCAGATCAGAACAGTTCACTGTTTATACAAATAATAGTAAACAAACCCTTCCACTTCAATTATAATTATTTAATCCAAGTAAAAATTTGACCTTGAAAACTAAACAATTCGTTTTTTTCGCTAAATTTTCTCGATAAGAAAAGCTAAATAACTTTTGAAATATCTTAAGTAAAGCAATCCAAATCAAGCAGTGTAAAATTCGAACACAAAAACACTGTACAAACACTTAAAAAAAGCGAAAAACTTAGAGCACATTAAAATACGTGTTCACACTGTGACTCTCAGACATCAACTCCCTTTTATTATTATTATTATTCAATGAATGGGATGCTTTATTATTATTATTCAAACCCTGCTCTATCCAAAGCCTCCATGAGCACATATAGCTGCCTACAAGCGAAAACAACTACCATGTCTGGAACAGAAGTGCGGGCCGGTTTTTACCCACTTAAGTCTTACCACAGTCCGAATAGATCGGACCATAACCTTAAAAGGACATAGCCTAATTCCTGGGGTCTCCTTCGGAGATTATAATACTTCCTTGCCCGTTCGTACCCTTTTGCAAGTCGTTCCTCTACTTCCTGTTGTATCTTCCCCATACTCTTCAGGTTGCTGGCATGAATCTCTCTGCCTTCTATCTCCGGTACTGCGTCTCCTATCTCTAAACAGCCATATGTATCACCTGATCTTGCTAATTCCCTTCCAAAGTTAAGGAAAGCCGGAGTATATCCGGTCACCTCATGTTTCGCTGTCTTAAGGGCAAAGGCGAGGTGAGGCAGTAGTTTGTCCCATTGCCGGTGGTTGTCCTTCACGTAGGCGGACAGCATACTCTTTATAACTCGATTTGGTCTTTCTGCGGGATTTGCCTGCGGGTGATATTGAGGAGTATACCACAATTTAATACCATATTCCTCTGTCTTTTCTTGAATTCCGCACTACGAAATTGCGGACCATTATCGCAGATTAAGAGTTGCGGTGCGCCGAACATTAGGATAACTTCTTCCTCGAGGAATTTGGTCACAACTGCAGAAGTGGCTGTCCTCATGGCTTTGATAAGTGGCTGTCCTCATACTTTGTAATGTAATCTGTGGAGGTTACAATAAATCTATTTCTTGAAGTTGACATCGGCAAAGGTCCCATGATATCAACCGATACCATCTGCCAAGTTCGGGTGGCCTTCTTCTGGCTTCCCATTAATCCTGCCTTACATTGTTGCAAAGGCTTTGTCGCAAGGCATGTCGGACAACGCTGCACATACTTCGCTACTCTGATGCCATGCCAGGCCAGTAGTATCAATCTCTTAGTCTGGCTAAGGTTTTATACGTACCTAGATGTCCTGACAGCGGTTTATCGTGGTACTCTTCTAAGAGTCTCTTCTTTGACTTTTTGGCACCACATGTTTCCATTGGGATGTACCGTCGATGTCAACTCTTTAGTCTGGAACTATTTTCCAAGCTTCTTTCTTCTCGATTCCAGTTCGGAAACTTCTCTGACTCTCAGTCAAGTCGATCTAACATTTTCTCATATCATGGATCGAGATCATCATACGATATTTCCACTGCCGACAGATTTTCTTCATGGATCCTTGAGAGCACATCGGCGGCCGCATTCTGTTTTCCGGGCCTATGAATAATTTCAAAATCGTGCTGCTGTAACTGTAATGCCCACTGTGCCAATCTTCCTTGGGGATCTTTCAAATTGTTGAGCCACTTGAGGGCTTGATGGTCTGTGATGACTGTGAACCGTGACTCTTCTAGGTATGGGCGGTATTTCTGCACTGCCCAAAAGACTCCCAAACATTCCTGCTCAATAGTGGGATTCTATAAATGGTTTTTCGACCCTCAGAACCGAGCTCACAAAAAGGCAGAAAATAGGGAAGAAAGGAAAACGGATTTGTCTTTTGTAGTAAATAGTATTAACATTGGAATTGCAATGGTTATCATAGTATTGTTAATATGAATGATGAGGAATATCACTTGATTAAACAGTTAGATATTTTTTTTTTTGCGAAACTTGGCTTAGTATAAACAATCTTTATTTGCATCAGAGACATTTTCCGTGGTAGACTGCTTCATTTTGTGGTCTTCAGGATGCGTTTGACAGTGTGATAACAGGCACTTGCACAGATTATTCTGAGCATCCCCCCAGGACCAAGCTAAAATCACTAGATCGTCCGCATAAAGGAGCAGATTTATGTCTCTAGACGAATCTGGACTTACTCCCTTCGCTCCATTCTTCTGAAAAAACTGGGCAATGTCTGAAATGTACAATGCAAATAGATGTGGGGACAATTTTTCTCCTTGCATTACACCTTGGTTTACTTTGATTTCATTAGAAGTCCAACCACCAATGTCGATCATAAAGTAAGTGTTTTCATAGAGATTCCGTATGCACCTCATATATTTGCCAACGATTCCAAATAAATATAATTTTTTCCAAAGTTTCGGATGAGGCACAGAATCGAGCGCAAAGTCGACAAAAATTCAAAAAACTTTCTCCTTTTCAATCTCAATTGGAGATTAGTAATTGACGACAAGTTCAAAATAGCGTCCCTACAGCCTCTTCCCGGCCGAAAACGCAGTTGCTCCTCCGGGAGTAGCTTATGATCTTTTCCCATTTGGTACCTACCATGAATAATCTGTGTGAATATCTTGACCATAGAATTTATTAAAGAAATGCCCCCTATAGTTCAAGGTGTCAGAAGGGCCCCCTTTTTTTATAAAGCATTCTTAATTTATTTTACCCCAGCTAGTAGGTATTCTTTCTTCTTATAAAATGTTATTAAAAATGTTTAATAAATTATACGTCCAACCAGGCGACAAATGTTTCAGACATTCATTCAAAACATTATCGAACCCCGGAGCCTTATTATCTTTACTCATTTTAATGTATATATAATATCCTCCAAGATTATCGGGGCATCGAGTCGCTGCAGGGGCCAACTGCATATTCTCTATAAACTTTTAACTTTTTTTTTTAAGCCCTGTAACAACTTTAGTCAAACAAGGTTTATTTGTAGGTATTTTCTGGGTAATTTCGACAATAGAAGTTTTAACAACTCCGGTACTCTCTCAATACCTATGTTAATGTATTAACCAAATTCTCATATAACTCATCTACAGAATTACTATAAAAATATATGAAGGAAGATTCATTTACAAATCTCTGAAATTCAGAAAAGTTTTCTTTGTTTTTTCTATGGTTGTGATTCCAGTTTCAAGCAATGAAAATTTACTTGAAGTTAACGTCTCTAAAACTGTGGTCGTCCCATTTTTTAAAAGCAAGTTGGGAAAAGTAAATGATTTTTATTACAATAAATGCAAACACCATTTGGAAATTTCGTTTAATTATTTAGGAATAACCTTTTATTCGGCAGCTAAGTTTAGGAAGGCTGCCTAATTGTTGCACGTTCATGGTTTTTATGTCTGGTACTAAGCTCATGGCCTCCCAGAAATCTATCCCTAGAATCAAAGAGTTGGTTAGGGTGGGTACGATCAAAAATTCAATTAACTTTACCTTCTCCGATAAGTTAACTGGTATTTCTATTGATCCTATAACATGGCATACGGTTCCATCAGCAATTTTAACTGTCATCCCGTTTTCCTGCTTGAGAGGTAGTCCAAGCTTTTGCAATTTCTTCCATCCAGATCCTCCTATCAAAGATCTACTGGCTCCTGAGTCCAGAAGACCAAGAAAGTTTAAGCCCAAAAGAGAGACCTGTATGTATGGCCTGCCATCCTGATTCCTAGCTGCTTGTCGTAACGGGCGATGTGCTCCTTTACCCTTCAAAAATCCGCGACGACTGATACCCACTCTCTCCATTCAAGATCCGATGTGGACATTGCACCGCGGTACGAGTCCTGTCTATTTAGACTGGCCCGCTGGGATCGTTTCCCTGATTGTTCGGTGAGCTTCTCCTGTCGACTTTCCTGTTATCCTTTTTTGGATCCTTCTTAGGACTCGCCTTTGCTAGATGGCCCACTTGTCCACAGTTCCAACAGCTTCTTGAATCCATTTGCTTCCTTGCTGAATTCGCAAAAGTCCTCTCGGAGTACATTGGACACGCTCTTATAGGCCTCGTTCGAGATCCTTTATAAACGAGATCTGGTTCCAGCATTCCTTTTGAGGGAGGCTCTTCGTATCGGGACGCCATTGTAGCTCCGACTTCCAAATTCCGTAATACCTCTTCCAGATCATCGATGGTTTGAAATTTAGTAAGTGGGAGAAGTGCCCAAAATTCCTTCTTCACATTCCGTTTCATTATTTCCAATATCTCGCTCTCTCGGAGGACGGGTCAGTCTTGAGAAAAGTCCTTGCATTTTCGCTATGTACACAGTGGAACTTTCTTCTCGACCTTAGGTACGCTTGCGAATCTCTTCTAGCAATTGGTGATCATAATCTACGTCGAGAAACGCCTGTCTCAACTGGCTTACCAAATCACCCCAAGACTTGGTGCGGTCGCGCTTGTTGCGGTACCAAACCAATGCGGTTCCTCTTAACAGGTCGCTAGCAGATCTGAAAAGCTCTTCCTTCGAGATTCCTCTAGCCACTCTTCTGTCCTCAACCTCTGCTAAGAAGGCGCACAAGGACAGTTCCTGGTCATCGGCTGAAAAGGTGAGTCCCCACTTGTACAACCTGAGGTCTCGAGAATGTCCCGGATTACATGTTGGAATACTGTATATGTTGTGTTCTGGTACGTCTCCAGAAGGAGCATCGTGAATACCGGAACTTAATGGTAGAGAGGATACCTGCAACGCCTCTGCTCCCACATCTTCTTGGTCATCAGTGGCTGCCTCTTTAGCTCGGTATAAATTTTCAATTTCTACCGCAATCTCTCGGTCTTTAGTTTTTAATAATTCCAAAGGTCCCTTTGTTTCCTTGGTAGCCTCTAGTCTGTCAAGACGCTCCTGAACGTGCTAAAGGCGGGCAGTGATCCGTTTTATTTCGTTTGTATCTGTTATGTCAATTACTTCTACCAAACCTTGAATAAGTTTCATCTTCTCATCGCAAAATGTTAATTCTTTAGCCACCCACCGGTAATTGTGAACAAATATCTAAATTGGCTGAACATTCATCGAAAATGCCTTGGATAACCTCTTCCTAAGTTCTGGGACGGTACCTTCTCCTGATAAGCCTCTTATATACAGTTCATAGCTAAGTTCATCTTTTAAAATGCGATAAACATCCATTTTGATGGCCAAACAAAGAAAATAAAAATACCTAAATAAGGAAAAAGGGAAAAAAAGCTAGGAATACAATAAATATTTAAAATAAACAACACAACAAAAATTACAGGTATTAATAAAAAGAAATATATATATACATATACTCGTATATATTGATTTTTATGAAACTGCAAAAAAACAATTTTTTTATAAAACTGCAAACAAACAAGTTTTTTTTTTAAATTTTTTTAAACTGCAAAAAGAATTTTTTTCCTCTTAAAAAAAGGAAAACACCAGGAATTGCAAGCAAGAGGGCGGAGCCCAACAATAACTGCTTGAAACAACTGCCAAAAAAAATTTTCTGAAACTCCCGCAACCCAGGAATTTGTTATTACGCGGCCCCACGGTTCGAACGCCAGAAATGTTACATTTTAATTCCCTGCTCAGTGTACACTCAGAGGCCCGGCTGGGCTGCAGCGGAGACGGGCGGGCTGATGAGGGTTTTAAAAATAAATAAATAAATAAAATAAAATAAAATAAATATACAAATCAAAAGAGATGAACAAATCCAAGGAGAGGGAAAAGGAAAATTTTGGCGCCACGCTGTTGTAATTTAGGCTTAAATTAATACAAGAAACCAAAAAAAGAAATTGCTTACGGCAACAGCGAACCGTATGTCTATGTGAATTGGCTGTGCTGCTATCTATGGTCCAAGTAATTAATACACAGGTTGAAATTGAGACCTGCTTATACACTCCTTTATTAAAACCAGAAATTTTCAAGTATAATTCAACAGCAATTCTCAGCTACATGTACATCAAAAATAGATACTTCGTCCAGGCCCTGGAACAAATTTACATAAGTACACCGGAAACAAAACGATAACATGACACCCAACTTAAAATAATTCTCTGTACACCAAAAAATAATTCTCATTCTATATTATAAAACATTAAAAAAAAACTACTATGAAGTTAAAGTGAACGGAAATAATATATATAATTACTGTAAGTAATATAAGTAAGACACAAACTAAATAAGTAATTTAATGTATTTCCATTTAAGTAACTTAATTTTTAAGCAATTTGATTTTAAGCAAAATATACGTAATTTACAACTGCCCTCGGTCTGTATTGAGGGTAGCAAATGGGGAAAACACTTTTCCTCTTCGCTGCACTTTAGTGCGGTAGCCGCTGAGTGATAGTTTCTTTCTTTTTTTTAAATAGCTATATGTATAAGAATCTACAATACTACAGTTTCCCGTCGAGGTACTGCCTGCGACCGGGTGGGTCTATTTTCCATTTCCTTTTTTCCTCCAACTGTCGAAATCCACCTCCTTCGTGGTACTCGGGGCGTCCTCTTGAGCCAGACGACCCGACGAGTTGAAAGGGATCAGGAGTTCGGTGCTGTGCACTCAAAATCCGGCAATGCCGATTAGAAAAAGCAGTCACAAAAATATTCACCTTCACATAGTGAGCGACGGCTACCTACTGACCTACTAACGCACGTACGAAGTATATGCTATACTATAATACAATAGTATACTAGTTTATGCTATTGTGGTACAAAGAACACTCCAGTATTTCTATTAACCCTGGCCCTAAAGACAGCACAGCCATACTAATAAATTTCAAGGCCAATACACAAATAAAATTACGAGTATATTTGAAAAATTAAAATAAATTTACATCTTATTTTATGTAACTGTCAACTGACGGTTACAGCTTCTTTAGGATAGGATGCTATTTTATACTAGAATAACTGTTATCCTCTATAATAAAAGTAACAATGAGAGATTCAAATGAAATGATTGGTCGTTTTGCACATTGAAAATCACACTCACTTGTTCTTTTGATTGTTCAATATACTTTGTAGAAGTTTGCAAGATTCATTCATACAACTAAACATATACCGCTTAATAACCTGAAAGTAAATTTCAGATGGTTTTTATTTCACTCAGTAACACTTCATCACAACTGCTAATTTCTGTATAATTTGCCATCATTGAATCAATGGTTAAGCAACTGTTTTAATCTGTTAACAGGTACACCTGAATTTTTTTAATTCTTATAATAGATATAATAAATTGATTTACAGTTCTTTGGCTGTTTTACTTATTAAATGACTCTAATTATTTTAATGAAAAATAAGAATAGTTATGATAATTGGTGGAGATAGGATAAGGATATAATAGTGGGAGAAAAGATATAAATACCATTACTCTAACATGATTTTAGTAAAATTTAAGAAAGCCAACATGAACATGTAAGTAATAAGCTTGTTTATTTATTTTCAATTCTTATTATTTTCTATTTTTATTTAATAAAATTTAATTCTATCCATTTTTAAATGGTTTGTGCGCTTAGACTTTTTAGATTTTTCTAACCAATACAAATGCAAACATTTTGTTGTTATTGTTATTGTTAATTATGGAATATCTATTTTGTTATTGCTTTTCGCGTAAAAAATTTCCCAAATGGAAAAATTTCGTAATTTTCTTTAAAGAAGCAAAGCGCGTAGTTTGTAGCATCGGTTGACTTCTTATCTTTTCAGTCTCATCTGAGATATCCAAGAGTCTGGCTTTTTATTGTTTTTATTGATGGCAATATTATAATGTTTAATGTATATTAGATGTTGAATTACTCAACTAGGCACCTCTTTGTTTAAAATGGTAGAAATGAAATGCTAGGGATAACTTTGTAAATAGATTCCTATATTTTAAAAATTTTACACCTCAAAGCACTTACTTATTTATTTTTGTTTTGGAAAGTTTCCGTACAAGGAGTTAGCTTTCAAAAACAAATACAAACAATCACAAGTAAAAATTGTTTAAAAAGAAAAAAAACAAAAAAACAAAATAATGATGTGCTGCAGGAGATGTCAAAATAGTTATAAATTGAATATACATAAAGTAATAAGTACAAACAACCAAATACAGTACATTATCAAACAGTTCAAGGAAATAAATAAAATAAATCAAATACTAGAAAACTACACTATGTTTAATACAAAAAAAATAGAGTCGCCATTTATAATCAATAATAAAAACACATTATTTTAATTGCAGACATAATATAATAATAAAATTTGTTAAATTTTCCTAAATTATTTAAAATCAATAGTTCTTTCAATATATCAACGTTACATAGGTTTGTTTTCCAAATATTTCCTTCATGGGAACTCTAGAATTGGATATATTAATAGAAAATATAGGTGATCATCAGTAGAATTCAAAATGTAAATATTACACACCATTTCAGGTTAAAAGTATAAATATCACCTTTGGAAAATATTCTGCATTTATTATAATTACATAATCTTAACTGGCTAACAATTCGCTGCCTTGAAATATTGGTTTTAAATTTTAGGTATTTTTCTTTACGACCTAAAATACTTATACCTCAAAACCGTGGGTTATGACTAGAGTGCAAAATTGAGTTGATATTCAGAGAGGTAGGACCAGTAACACTGATGACAGCCATACTATTATTATTGAGATGATAGTCAGCAACAATTGAATTTTATTTTATTATTCGGAGTAGCGTCCATAATAATTCATCTATTTAGGCATAATTTGGGCAATTCTATAAGCGTTTATAGAGTTCATTTTCACTCACCAATCTCAACATCCTTTTCATCTATTCCTCCCCATTTGAATATGGATTCGTGCCTAAATAAAGCAGTTTATAATGTAATTTTTAATTCAATACATCTGTTTTTTGTTTTTTTTCAAATTTTTATTTTCTCTTACTCCTTCTAATAAGAGTAAGTTTTTTCTTAATTGAGTTTTCACTAGAAATACATGTGTGCATGTATGTATGTATGTATGTATATGTGTCTGGTGTCTGTAGATGTGTACAAAATAACTCAAAAACCAAAAGCAATCTCAGGAAACTTACATACTTACAAGTTGTATTCAATTTAGGTACCCCCAACGTTTCTGATAAGATGGTTTTGTCCAAATCTGTAAAGCGATTTTATTGGAAGCTTTGACTTTTCTTTTTCTTTTTTTTGCAGCATAAAGCTACAACATAAAGCTTTCCACTAAATTGCCACAATGCTAAGTACAATGTACGGTTCGATCATACATTGTATCATTAAGTTGGACTGAGTGTTTCTCCAAAATTCTATGTTTGAGGAAACTTCGAAATTAACTGGAAATATGATCTTCACTCGTAGAATAGATTATGAAATATTTTTAAAACTTCCTAGCAAACTATTCTATGGATTTTCCTTAAACTTAATGGAAAAATTTGTCAGAATAATATTGATTTTTAAAGGGATTCTAAAGTATTTTTGATGTTAGTTTTTAAGTGCTATTGATAGAAGCGCTGACTGTTAAGACTTGTAGTTTTGTTCACTATGTGAAGACTCCTGTGCCCATTAATACAACTAATTTATTGTTGAATATATGGATGGGTTGGCAAAGCTGGATAACATCTGGTATTTTATCCATGATTCATGCTCAACAAACTAACAAGAGTGGAGTATAACAGAAACATTGCTTGAACTTTCTACGCAAACCCAATAAATTTTATCTGACGATGAATGAAAATCCAAAACCGGTCACAAATATAAAAAATATGAATGCTTCGACGTATAAAATACCAGAAACTAATTTATTGTTAAGCTTATTATGTATGTTGATAACAACTTGGTTTAATATAATATACCTACGTACAGTATCACAAAATATTAATAGCAACTAAACAGTTTCAAATTTAAGTTAAATTATCAATAAGCAAGAGAATGAGAACCTGAATTCATAATAAATTGTTGTTTCAACTAAATTTAACAAGAAAAAAAATAATCTGATGAGGAACTGAGAAACACTTACTTGACTTTCTCTTACTGAATGCAATTAATATAGTCAATAAAATTGTCTATAAGTAAAATTGTCTAAGTTTCCTTAGATTTGGAAAGATTTACTTACGTGACTTAAAATAAATATAGAGGTAATCGGGTATATATCGGTTAACACAGTTGTCAGGTTAGAACATGAAGGTGTGTTATACACGTAATAAATAAATAAAAAAAAAATAGGGTTCAAAACAAATTGTAACATTTGAAATGTAAACATTCACCAGAAAACTTTTCAAAATCAATTGTAACTGAACAAAAAATTTTCGAATACAAATTATATAAAATCTGTGCAGTCCAAGTTTAAAGAAAATCACGAAAAAAAAAAAAAAAATCCAGTAACGCCTCATTTTCGATTGATAGATTTGTAGTAGCCATATACGTGTCTGATAGTTCTTTGTCTATACTTCAATAGTTCTATTTTAATAGTGTTTTTTGTATCGTTTTTATTTGTTGTGACCATAAACAGTCCACTTTAGTGCATATTTCATTTAATATGTGCCTCAAATCGAACCTAATTCCTACACATGTTTGGCAAATAAGTAGAATTTCAATTTTATATTTGTACATTTTTTTTTTTTTTTTTTTTTTTGTGCCAAGTATAAAAAAAAAAAATCTGTAGTCCGAAGTGCTAGAATTCAGTAGGAAGTTTCTGGTTTCTAACATTTCCTGCAAAAGTGTTCTGAGTCCAAAAAAAAAAGTGGTTTTTAGAAAATGGTCTATAGGTGATTAAAAAATCTAGTGTGAAACACTCACACAACTATCTCTTACACCTGTTCTCAAAATTATAATTGACAAATTTTATAGTTTGTGTACCAAATTTAACGAAATTCGTCGAAAACTGAAAAAAAAACTGTTCAGTAAAAGCGCACTACCGGTTAACTAAAATTTCTTAAAATTCGGAATTTTGGCCATTTATTTATTTCTAATTAATTTTGTATGGATGATAGAACTGTATAAATCAACTGTAGAGAAAAATATAACCCCCACCCCACCCTTAAAAGTGCCCTTAAATGAATTTTCCCAGAGAAATGTTTTAAATAAAAGTTGTAGATCCTTGCATGTTTAGTTCATATACGAAGTTTCAAGAATATCGTCGGAGCCATTTTTGAGAAAATTGCGAACAAGAAAATAAATCATTTAGTAAAGTGGTAAAGTAAAAGCACTTCCGGTTATTCGATTTTTTTCAAACTCGGAATTTCAACAAACATATTTAATTCTAATTAATATTATTTAGATGACAGAATTGTCTAATAAACTGAAATAGCACTTTAGATGGAAAGCTAACCCCACCCTTCCCCCAAAAGTGCCCGCCATTGCATTTTACCGGAGAAATGTTTTAAATAAAAGTTGTAGCTCTTTGTATGTGTGGTTGATGTTTCAAGTTTAAAGAAAATCGTCGGAGCCATTTTTGAGAAAATCGCAAAAAAGTAAAAAATCTAACTAGTAAAGTGGTTACTTGCGATTGAGAAATTTTGACAGATAACGTACTGTCAGATCCCATGGTGATACCTAAACGGAATATCAAGTTTTAAGTTTCTATGGTTTTTTGTTTTTAAGCTATGCTGTTCACATACATACATACATACACACACACACACACACACACACCATCTGCTAAAAACCACTTTTTTTGACTTAGGGGACCTCAAAACGGATATTTCCGGTGAAAACTCGATATCGAAAAATTTGACACGATTACAATACTTCTTCTTACTAGGAGTAAGAGAAAGTAAAAAGAATATCATAGAAAAGAAAAGTTCCAAGAGCCTTAAACTTGGTGGTATTCCGTATAAAGATAGTGCCACCGTATTAGACACGAAGATTTCGGGCAAAATCCATTAACCGGAAGTGTCACTTTACTGAATAAGATTTTCAGTATTTTTTGTGTGTGTGTGTAATTTTCTCGAAAATGGCTCAAATTATTTCCTTTAAACTTAGTATATAAACTACACACATACAAACAGCTATAAGGTTTATTTGAAACATTTCTTCGGGAAACATCATTTAAATTCACTTTTGGGGGGGGGAAAGTGTGGAGTTCTAGTTTCCTCTAACGTGCTATTTCAGTTTATTATACAATTCTATAATCTAAATAATATTAATTAGAATTAAATATATTGTCAACATTACGAATTTGAAGAAAATCGGATGACCGGAAGTGTGCTTTACTGAAAGTAGTTTTCAGTTTTCTGCTATTTTCTCTGAAACGGCTCCAATGTTTTTTTTTTTTTTTTCGGGAAACATTTGTCCGGGAAAAATTCATTCATTGGGCAATTTTGGTGAAGAGGTGGAGCTATGGTTTGTTTCCTCTAAAGTGTTATTTTAGTTCAACTAAATAATGTTAGATTAGAATTATATAAGTTGCCAAAATTCCTGGTTTAAAGAAAATCGGTAGAGCGGAAGTTCGTCTGTGTTTACTGAATAGGTTATTTCATTTTTTGTGTGTCATTTTCTCTTTTTAAAAAATGTCGACGGATTTTAAACACTAATAAGAATACTTTAAGTGCGAAAAAAAATTTGCCATTTCACTGTAACAAGAAAATATCGTGTGAATAGTGACAGCAGATTTTTATTTCTTTTTACTTCATGTTTCGGAAACATTGATTTCAAAAAAGTACTGGTGAAACTGAAAGATTTAATTTCCTTCATAATATTGCCTCAGTAGATTGTACAGTAGCAATATTTAGTGATAGTTAAGGGTAACTAGAAATTGAATAAAAATTCTGACTTTAAGGAAATGTGTTAATCAAATATTGTTAGAAATGCGTTAAGAGATAGTTGTGTTAATATTTAATTACTATTATTATCATTATTATAAATATATAAACCGCTTAATTCCAATTATTTTATTAGATAATAGAAAAAAGAAGGAACCTAAAAATCATAAAGATAACATTCAACCTTCACATTTAGAACTAACATTATATGATCAGTTCATATTAGATTAAAATAACATGACAGAGGCATTAGTTATCTTGTTTGACCAGACATAATTTTTTTATAATTAGTATTATAATATTTTGTTGATCTGAATTTATCCAATTTGATGGTAAATAAAATGAGATAATCAAATGTAAATAAAACAATAATAGAACTTTCCTATTTGATAAACTCACTTTCACTAAATCTATTTATCCTAGTTGATAAATTTTTATTCAATCTTTGGACTTTTTGAAACATACCTTGTTTTCCTTATTACTAAATATCGTGATCGTTTCAGATTTTGGAAATTGAATTTTTACCGGAAGTACATGTTCTGGGATCCCATACATACGAAAAAAAGATGTTTTTAGCGAATTGTCTGTGTGTGTGTGTGTGTGTGTGTGTGTTTGTCTTAATAGAATATCTGAAAAAAGAAGCCCAAAAGCCCAAGCTTGATATTACGTTAGGCACTAGTAATCGCATCAGATACGAAGATTTTAGGCAAAATCTATCAACCAGAAGTGCATTATCTTAATTAAGTCGTCATTATTATTATTATTATTATTGAAAGTAGTGCCTATTGGCTTATGACCTAAGCCTATATGGCTTTTATCCCCCCCGTTTTCCCCCAATTCATACCCCTAATTAAACTCCCTCGATAGTCTACCGGTCAATCTGCAATATTACAAGACATCCTTCAACTCCGAACTCACCCAGGCAATCCCGCGAGAATGTTGCCCTCCCAAATACACGAAACTACCAGCGGAACGGGAACACTGACATAGTGATACAACGTTTCCCTAACTCCATGTGTCCAGTCACTACACATGTCAAGGTCCTCATTCCTGTCCTACTAAGGGACAGGTGGTAATCTGAAACCCCTGCTTGGTTCCTTTGATGAATCTTTTAGCCCGTAGGACACCCCTGCATGTCCTCCCAGCCTTTCTGCAAAACCCTCGTCTCCCAAAGTCTGGTCTGACTATCACAAAACCTCTTAGTGACGGCAATAGCTAGGTCGGGACCACAAAAAGGTAAAGAGGATCTCTCTCTAGCCAGCCGATTCGCTTTTATTAAGTTATATCTTTTCTGTTCGGGAAATACAGTTTACAACGCTAAATTTCATTTTCTACTCTTTTTAATTAACAGTTTGTCAGTTTATTGGCCCTCCGGGTCGGATAAGCAAAAGGTGGTGTTTAGAAAAAGTAGAGAATGATAGATCGTAACATCGGAATAAAAAGGTTGTGTTAGGAAGGTATTACGTTAATTCATTCTGAAAAGCATGATTGGACGATGAAAAATTAAAGAAAAAATGGCATTGTTGCATAAATGAGATATTTTAATACTTGACTGATAATGTACACTTAGTTCTTTCAGCCTAAGCTGAGTGCCGGTGCAAACAATATTTATCGAAAGTTTTTCCGATATTCACAAAAGGGATTCTGATTTACTGATTACAAGAAAATTACATCGTTCGGCACTGAGTCTAGTTGTGCAGTGGTACTATGTACATGTCAATATTTCTGTCTAAAAGTTTTATTAATTCCAGTGGTTTTATTGACTGTGAATTTTGCAGAAATTGGTGAAGTGTTACAAAAAGAATTTCTTTAATAGTTTCAAGTCTTATTTAATGGAAAACTATTAAATATATTGAAAAATTCAGTGAAAATATACTCAATTTTCGTAATTAATAGTTGTATTTATCACATTTTGTTCACTTGACTATAAGTTGGCAACATATACTAGATCAGGTAGTGGGGTTGACCTCAGGGTCAATTCAATTTGTGTACGATCTTCATAATCATTTTCATTTTTAACTGCTTCTGTGATACTACTTCCTAATAAAATTACAAATAAATCATTTACTAATCAAGGGCGTAAATACATTTATTGTACAGTTTATGATATTTATCATTTAAACTCGAAGAAAAGGAGAATTATTTATGTATTTATTTATTGAAATAAATAAGCAAATTATATTTTATGAGTAGATAATAAATTCGTAATTTCTATCGCTAACTTTACTCTGTGGCTTGAAATTAAAATTTGAAATCAGGGAAGTAGAAAGTATATGTCACATAGTAGAAATGCTTATTTTACCTCTGAGGGTTGTGATCAATCAGAGAGAATTCTGAAATGAAGTAGAAGTTCTCCAAAGATTCTCAACTTGAATATTAAATGAAAACAGAGTGGTAACGAGGAAGTAAAGAAACAATGGTGACACCTGGACAGTCTGAGGTAGTATCTGGTAATATTAAGATGGAGCAACATATGAATTCTTTCAGTGCATTATTGGATTCAAAATACAAGTGACAATGTATCCCAGCTGCACGATGTGATTTTAAAACTGCAGGAGGAAATAAACATCTAGGGAAGGAAATAGGAACATTACAAGCGAAAAGTCAAGAGAGAGAAGCAAAGTTAGATTTAATTGAAATCTATTAATATATTCCGTGGCACTGATTGCAAGCAGAATGAATGTTTGGTTGCTTATATAAGTAATTTTTGTTCAGAGTCTTAGGTTTGGATGGAGAGAAGCTCTTATGAAATTATGAGAAAAGCTAGTAGGTTGAAAGGTATTAGATTCGTGGTATCCAAGGACTACTCATATAAACAGACATAGGAGGAGGCATTTGCTCGCAATACGAAGTGAGGTTAAACGTTAACCCAAAAATTAGAGCAACTCTACGTACAGATCAGATCGTCTTTTGGTAGAGGGAATCTTCTTCAAATGGAATCATAATAGAGGTTTAATTAGTAATGAAATTGAAGATGGGTCTAAGAAATTTTTGGAGTACTGTAAAGTAGATGTTGCTGAGATTGCCGCTAATGAACTGGAAAAGGAAGATAGAAACAATTATACTGAAGCAGCAAGATTGCTGTCTACATCATGATCACAACAGAAAATATGAGAGAACCCCGTCTGCCAGAATTTTATTTATAAAACAAATAATCAATTATCAGGTAAAAATTTAAATTCAAATTTAGAGATCATTTATTATAATGTAAATGGTTTAAAAAATAAGTTTGATAAGCTTTGACTTCTGCTCTTATATACAAAGTTTTGATATATTTTTACATTAATGAATGTCATTCAGTTGAAGCGGTTACAACCTAATGTTTTGCTTTTTGGTATATTTGCAGGCTGCTTTCGACAGTATTGACAGGAATGCGCTATTTTATAAATTAAGCATACTAGGGTTGAATACAGGTTCTTAGATGCTGAGTATCAGGTCTATATGAAGTGTCGGAGTCTAGTGTGTGTTGTAATATTGGTCCAACTAAACAGTTCCGGACACAGTCGGGAGTGAAATAGTGATGTACATTGAGCCCTCTACTTTTCTGACTTTACTTACGTGACCTACCCGATGAGATTCGTGGCGGACTCAAAATAGGAAGTACCACAGTAAATAGCCTTCTGTATGCAGACGATATAGTTCTCATTGCAGACGATGCGAAAGTACTTCAAGAAATGAATCGTAACGTTGCTCTGTATGCCAATAAATGAAGCTTGAAAGTGAACCTTGGTAAATCCAAAATAATAGTTTTTAAAAAAAATAGGTGGAAAGCTATGCAAGAATGAGAAATGTTATTACAATAATGCGCCTGTAGAAATTGTAAGGAAGTAATGGAATAATGTAAATTGAATGGAATGTAAGGAATAATGTAAATTGTAAGGAAGGAATGTAATTTATGTTATTATTTTCTGTATTTTTGTATCAAATAAAAGTTTATTCTATTCTATATCGTTCTGCACTAATAGTACAGACATTTAAGTTATCAACCATTCATTTTCT
Source organism: Triatoma infestans (assembly GCA_011037195.1). NCBI lineage: Eukaryota > Metazoa > Arthropoda > Insecta > Hemiptera > Reduviidae > Triatoma > Triatoma infestans. Next base: position 43,172 of record JAAEAF010013558.1, on the reverse strand, counting down.
CTTCGAAGTACCTTTCGAATTCTTATGTAGCTCCCTCAGTTAAGTTATATGTCCCATTAAACACGATAAATGGACAGCTATAAAATTGTTTCCATTAGCTCAAGAATGTATGATATAATATACAATAATGCATCATAATTTCTATCGAAATATTATAGATTTTTTTTGACTGAACTGTTTCTGTTTATAGGATCATTGCATTGACATTTCTTGGTATATTGACAGTTGCTTTTGCTGAATCTCCACCAAGAGAGGTATGCTTGAACAACTTGGAGGGTAAACAAAACTTTGAACCACAAAAGGTAAGAAAAAATATTATGCCTTATAATCTAATATCTATGGATAATATTTAAAATGTTATCAAATTTGTTACACTGAGTTTTTTTTTTTTTTTTTTGTGACTGGCCAAACTAAAATCTACTCTGCGCAATGTTCTCCAAGGGTGTTGGTGTAGTGGTTATAAGCTCGGACTTGTAATTGGGAGGTCCCCAGTTCGAGTCTCGCGTATAACTGCTAAATTTTATATTGGTTTAAAAAATGTTAATAGTAAAGTAGGTGCTTCCGCCCCCGTCCATGACACTTAATTTGGTAGTTGGGCGTTACGACCGCTAGGAAAAAAAAAGAAAGAGAACAACAAAACAGATAATATACATAAACTGAAATATTTACATTTCCGAAATACAATAAATTACATACGCAATATGTTAACATTAATGAATTACACTATAATTTATTAATTTATGTTTATTAATTATTTAAAAATACTACGCATCTTCAGTGTAGTCTCTGACTTGAAGATTGTGCAATTTGTATGTAGTTCCAGCACATCTATCAATTACTATTACCACTTTACAAGAGAGTACAAGCGCACAGCTTTCAGACGTTTTTTTGGGGGGGGGGGTCGAAATTTGATTTTCCCCTCTCTAAAAGGGGCCCTGCTTATATATCCATTCTATCCTGAAAATTATTCAAAATTGTGGAAAAGTATTGTATACAATTTCTTGGCAAAATCGTCTATAATTAATATTAATATCATATTTTGGAGGAATTAATGTATAATAAAAACTTACATATATAACAAATGTTCCAAAAGGTTGGGTGTCTCGATGTAGGCACATCTAGACACTCAGTACAATAACTTTATTAAGATTACAACTTTCAATCATTTTTGGGTTTAAATTTTTATTTGTCTCTTGTCTCTTCCATTTTATATATTATAATTACTTATTGTTTTGTTTTCCTCTTCTACCACTCTTCATACTTACCAAATTTGAAATTTTCATCTTCTCTCCTGCTTTACAAGTATATCATAATCCATAACCAAACAATAACCTCCACTTACATTCAATTCTCTATTCTTTCTTAACAAGTATCTTTTTAATATTTTTTAATCGTTAAATATTCTAATGTTTATTATACAATTTTCTGTATTTTTATCTTTGTTTTGTTTATTACTTTCTAATAAACTTATTAAATATACTACTTAAATGTACTAAACTTAAATATACTTAACTTAAATGTACTAAAGGACATCAATGGTGTCCGAAACGTCCAATAAACTTTTAAAGATAGAAAGGTTTTTTTTTTGGTCCCAGCCAATTAAAATTTTACTTGTTTGATTAACATACAAAACTTTTAAAGAAAATCTGTAACTAGAGGTTATTCTGCAGAGATGTTAATGGAAAAATTAAGTTTTTACTTTTAAGAATGTTATTAATTTTCCAAAATTTAACATAATTTATAAATTTAGTTTTAAATAAGATAAGAATTTCTATAGAAATATTAACAAAATTAAATTTTCTTTAAATGAGTGAACCTCGCTCATTTATTCTTAAATGAGTGAATCTTTTGTTTATTATACAGACAACAGTCAACAAAAAGGATTTATTATATTAAAGTTAATAGAAGTTAATAGAAGACCCACATGATTCTGATTTCAAAATAAATTAAAAAAAATTAATTAATTAAAATTGTTAATCCTCACGCATTGGTCTAGTGGCTAGCGCACTCGCCTCTCATGCGAGAAATCAGGGGTTCGATTCCCGTGACAGCAAAGTCAGTGTTGTTGACCCAGCAGCGTGATGAAAAGTGGGAAGCTACAGTTAGTAGCGCCCTAAGTAGCGAAGGCCTGAACTTAACAGAGTGGGAACTGCGGCGTGCTTACCACACGCCTCCCTATTCAAACCCCCGTCTGGCAAGCTTTGGCCCTTCATGGGCTGTTGCCCCACTGGTTTAAAAATGTTAGCTCAAATCTATAAATGTAATTTCTTTTTTTTTAGTTGATTTAATAGGTAGATATATATAATTGCTTATTTTATACAAAAAAAAAAACCTATTAGATTACATTAAAATAATAACTTCTTTAACAAATAATTGTTTGTTTTGTTTGTTAACTTAGTATTTCAAAGGAAATTGGTATCTGTCCAACATACAACATGCATCCACTCCTTCTGTTGTCTGCCGAACAAGCAAATTGGAATTACTAGAAGATGGATCCGTACAGAAGAAATCATATGGTTACACGGAAGTAGGGTATGAATTCATTCAGTTTTAATCTTTTTATCTTGGCCGTTACGGTCATAGCCGATAATTATCTGTGATTTGTTTCATAATCCATTACACTATGGGTATAGTTCATAGAAAAAAAAGATCTGGTGTGAATCATTCACATGACTTTCTCTTCTGCTGTAAAACAATAATTATAATTGACAAATCGTCTTCAAACTGGAATTATTATAAATGTAATCGCAAGGGGTATCTGTTGCAAGCAGTTACTTTGGGAGCAGCGATCGGTTACTACAGCTCAGAACTCCATCCACTTCGTCAAAACAGTACACTATACAATTAAACTAAATAGAATCTATGCTTACAGGCAAGGACACCAACTAGTATTAGCTAAGTGGCAGCGCGCTGGATTAGTCCCGGGTTCGAATCTAGCATGCTGCCCCTAGATTCCTAGGAGCCTCTACAGTTCACTGACCGGTGATGGGCAGTGTTGTATGTAGTTAGAGAACACTGCTCCGAGGCCAGCAGTGCACTGAGAAGGCTCCAGAGGGCACAATACATCTTTCAAGTCGCGTTGCAATAATCCCCCGCAACAATCTAATCTAATGTAAACATAATTGATGGTGAAAATAATTTTTTACATTGCAGGTACAATAAATATTGTTACGTTTTTCCAAACTAGCTACTGCAAATAGTTTGTTAAGTGGGTTCGGTTTAGATAAAACACACTAAAACTTCTAACAACACTAATTTATTGTTTAACACAATAAATTACAATTAAAACACTTATACACACTGTATACTTAGAAAAGTTTTATCAGTTTACTTTTTATTCACTTTTAACCAGTGCGCACTCCATTTATAACAAGACTGACTCACTCGAGCTGTACTTCTCCTATTTATATCACTGGAGAAGGTTCTGGAATTTTCACAAACACCACAGGATCAAGGTAGACCGTGGGAGATCGCTGTAGAAGAGTCAAGAAGCGCCCCACTAGCGCTTCCCAGCGGCCACTCGGAGAATTTGAGGTGCCTGTTTCTTCCCCTAGATGGCACTAGTGGCTGCGTTACAATATTATATTGTAGATCAGTATCCAGCGCCATAAACTACGCTTACAAATTTAACATCACAGATTTTCTACAACCTTCTAAATAAAGTAAAAGAAGTAATTTTTCCAAATTAAATTTTTCCATATGCAATAATAATACCAACCTTTAAAAAAAATGTTGAAGCTATTTTCAGAAAAATGCCGAATTATTTAAAAACTTTTTCTTACTTCAGTTTACCAATTTTATTTAAAGTTGCCTTCAAGATCCTCAATTTCTAGTCATGATAAGGAAATTATAGGTTCTCGCCGATATTCAACAAGAATTTTCCATCTGAGACAATTCACTTATTTATTTTATTTTTGATGAAATTCTTTTAGAATATTTCCTTTTCCAATATTATTATGCAACAATGCTATAAATAGCTAATGCTAAAATTCTAAAGAAAAATTAATTAATTTTTTTGTAAATAAAATTGTAAATAATCTTTAATTTTGCTATTTTCTAATTGGTGTTTTATATTTATCTTTTTGTTATGTAGAGGAGTCACAGAATTTTTTCAAGTCAACTGTACTGGTACTTTGAATACTGAAAAGGCAAAAGTTTCATTTCAATGTCAACATTTAGAAAGTAAGTAAATGTATTATAGCATTACAAATATTTATATAAATGATCACTTAATTTTTTCATGATATCTTATACGCTTAATTATTAATGAAAAAATAGACTCTTTATTTTATGAAAACAAATAAATAAAATAAATTCTGTAGTAAAATGTCGCCTCATAAAATAAGAGTTCTATACTTCCATGATTCAATAAAAGTTATATTCAAGTTATTTAATCTAATATTTTTAATAATTTCACCATTCTCATTTGAGTTTTTTGGATTAGAGTGATTATGAAATTTAATCATTAATATAACAAAACATGCTAAGCGGTCGGATAACTCAGAGGTATTAATAATGTTTAAGTCATTGATTATCATAATAGATTCAAGAGAGAAGCACATGATGCTTTAAAAAGACTTCTCACATATGTGAATGTACCTAACTTATCGCTCACTGTCCGTCCCATTAATCCAAAACTTCAATCAAATTAAGCCGTCGTTTATTAACAGTGAGATCCACAAGAACTTCTATTACTTTCAAAAAAAGAATTCGCAAAACATTCAGGACTTACAGTATCCCGTTCACCCATTCTACCATTGAAATCTCCCACTAAAATTAAGTTACAGCAACCATAAATTAATTTAATTTCGTGAAAATAATTTTTTATCAACTCAATAATATAATCATTCTCTCTTTAACTGGTTTTAGATATACCAAACAAATAATAAGGGCAGCATGCTCATTTTTTAATAGAATGGAAATCCACCAATCACTAGATTGTGTATTGGAATCAGATGTCTTCAATAGGGAGTTGAAGTGATGAATAGGTGATTGTTAGTTAGAGAGTTGTTACTCGAAATATGAACTACTAAATTACGAAAATAGACTATATTTTAACAATTAATTTAAAGTGTTTGAAATTAGATGAACTAAGATGCACAACTATAAATGAATTATGAAATGATTAATAAATATTAAAGATGTAATGTTTAAACCTTGAATAGGGACGCGCTCGCGATGTGTGAAGCTAAACTGCTTGAACTGACGTGAACTGGTTGATAACTTGTGGATAACTCATAGAATACTGATTTGATACTGATGGAATACTGATGAAGACTGATGTATATCTCGTGTATGACTGATCTATGACTAATGTATATCTACTGTATGACTGATACAATACTGATCCCCTCCTCCATTGAGGCGACGTTTATATTGGTATCACTCACACATTGGCTGGTGTGTAAGTACGAGCCACACTAAGACATCTCTTGCAGTATATTGACCCTTGGTAGGTCGGTGACCGAGGTGGCGACAGATGGTGGCCAGTCGGTGGTTAACAAAGACTGTTTGTTAATAGATGGTAGCCAGGTGGCCTCTGTACATTGACCGTATAATGACCCTTGTTTGAAAGGGCTTAGCGGCGTTTCTTAGGCTGTGTATTGACTCTTGTTTGAAAGGGTTTTTGTTTGCCGCGGTTCTTGACCTGCAAATAGCGGCTGGCTGAACCCACTGGTTACAATTTTATAATCTATTTAAAAATTATATCTTTTTTCTTCTTGCTATCACATTACAATTGCAATAACGTTACAATCACATTAAGACACTTTTTAACAAAAATAATCACACCACCACTGCCGCGTCCATTTAATTTCACTTTTTTTTTTTGCCGATACTGCAACGGAGTTATAATTCTTGAAAAATTAGATAAACAATCTTCTCAGAGAAATGCCATGATTTATAAGTTCCAATGTCGTCATGAAACAACAGATTTTTAATTTCATCTCGGGATAAATTCTAGATAGTAGAAAGACTATTTACATTCCAAAAACATAGAGAAATTTCATCTTCTACATAATTATGTGTTACTTTTTTCAATCCAATGAAAAAATAAATTCTTTATTTTATGAAAACAAATAAATAAAATAAATTCTGTAGTAACATCTCTCCTCCTAAAATAAGAGTTCTATATATCCATGATTCGATAAAGTTTATAAACAAGTTATTTAATCTAATATTTTATTAAAAACTTTTAATTATCAAAGTAAACCGAAACTTAAATTAAACTTGAAGGTTTTCTCTCTCTGCTAAGGCAATGTTATCATGAAACTATTGGGTGAAAATGAAGGTTTCTATTTTGTAGAATAAGATTAAGTAAGCAATTTATATTTTTATTTTCATTTTACTAAAACTGTTTTAATGCATAAATCCGCTGCACACGGCGGAACCCTGAGGTACTACGCAACAATTCAACGCAGCCCCCTTGAAAATGAATAGATATTTAAATTGCTAATTTAAATGTAAAACAATACAATTCTTAGTTACATTATTATCTTTCTAATTAATTAATGATTTAACATGTATATGAAATTAAAAATAAAAATGAAAGCAGTTCAATAAAACATTTTAGTCGTTGAAGGGGAATAACATTCATAACAAAATAAGTCACACAAATCCCGGTTCTTACTTTCAACTATATTAGAGGCAAGATTTGTGTAGTGTCATAATGTTGTTTAGAAAAATGGAAGCACTTCCCCCATTAAATTTTTAAATATACCTATCTTTAAATGCTTGAACAATGATCTTGAAAGCACCATCATACGGCCTAAATAAAACTTAACAGTTTCGCCCATACTGCAATCAGGATCTTCAGGTTCGTTACACTTGGGAATGGTAGCAATGAACCTTGGTAGAAAAATGTTGCGTGGCCCATATATATTTTCAACCAAGGTTCAATGCTCTATTAGTTTTCAAGGTGTAACAACCCTGAAGTAGCTCATTGCAATATGGGGAAACGTCGGTTTCTAGCAATTGAGGCGGTCTCAACCTGGAAGCTTAAGCGTTTTTTCATGAAAATTGCCGCGGAAATCTAAAAGATCAGAAAACATTTGAGGCGAAATTCTTAAGAGACTTAACAAACTCTGAGAAAAGTTACGATTTTACTGGAATCTGATTAAAAAGATTATAAAGATTTTTACGATGAGATTAAAAAAAAGAAAAAAACTTGATCGCCACGACCCTCTTACTCGTTAAGACATAATAGTAGTATGAAACAAGCTATATAATTAACAACATTGCAATTTAATAAACTACAACATTAATTAACACACAGCTTATGAACTACCTTTGTCATTGACGGCAGAGTATAGTCACGACTCTACAGCGCCATCCATTTTCAGGGCTAGTTGCTTATTTCAGGGCTAGCATAACCCCTCCCCCCCCCAACAAATAAATAAATAAATAAATGCAAAAAATATAGGTACAGTTAAAAATGTACTAAAAAAAAATCTTGCAGGTCACGAACTCTGGAAAAAATAAATAACTAAATAATCACGCAAATGATAAAATAAAAGAAAATGAACTCCTGGCAGACGGTATTACCATGTAAGAATTGGCTTTCTTAAGTACAACTTTGTTTCTATAAAGAAAAAAGAAGAAAAAGATTAAGTTAATTTTGTTGAATATATTGTAGATTATTTTGTTGTTTAAATAAAGCTATTATCTATCTATTTTACTTTTATGTGATTAACCAAATTCAAATTAATTAATTCAGTTTGATTTAAAAACAACTTTTGATGTCAGGCTAGGGGGCTAGATCATAGTAAACATAAAATAATCCAACAGTATAACTTGGAAATTTTTATTTTTGCTTGAATAAGGTCAATTGAAAAATGTTTTCAATTTGCAATATTCTTTATCTTCATGTGAACGTGTAGAATTATTTCAGAAATCAATTATGAAACAGAAAGATCTTTCTATTCTTCTATTTCGTCAATAATTAATAATAATTCATATATTTATACGAAAAACATTAAGTTAAAATTATTTAAAAGAAGAATTTAATATTGCTATAATATGAACTACAATATCCTGAAATTGACATATTGGAGTCATTTAATATGAATTTTTGCCAGTTTCTTCCCTAGGCTCCTTGTTTATTAGTCGGAATGAGGGTGCCTACGCAATTGCGTCTCTCGGTTATGCTTTTTAGCCGGCCAAGCGTTCTGTAATAACCTAATAAAATAAACTTCTATTTTTAGCATATGCATCTGGGGAAAGATTAATAAATTTCTAATTACAGATTCAGAGGTCAAACATTTCTCAATGGAGGGGACAGTACTTGAAACCGATTACGATAACTTCAGTGTATATTATGTATGCCCGAAGGAAATAAAGTTTGCAGGTAATAAACAATATCTAATTTAATATTTTGAACATTCTACGAAAAAAAAAAAGCTTACATGTTCTGACAAACAGACCAATGAACAATAATTCCGCACATTTCGATAATACAGCAGAAGCTTCATATTCTACAGCAAATGGTCCAAGAAAAGTACAAGATCTAATTCATTGTTGCAAAAATAGTATTCTTCTTAGTAAGGGTCCAAATTAGATTTATACAAAAAATAGATTTTTGTAAAAACCTGTTTTCAAAATTCCATATTTCGGGAAATTGTTTGGATGTGGGTTTGCTAAATTTCTAGCGATTTAAAAGAATTATTTTGTCCCCCACTACTTACCTATGTTTGTGTATGTGATTGTTAATAGATACATGTATATGAATGCATGTGTGTGGTGAGCTAGAGTTTGCCTACCCAATTGGTTGCACTATCTCTGAAGGCTCTACGTGTATTGTGTGAATATGCCGAAGGTGTCAGTGTATGTGTGGTGCTTGTAGAAAGGCGGAGATACTCGTAAGTCGAGAAGCAGTCTACTTACTTCTGCCAACGTAGAAGTACAGTTAAAACATGTTTCAAAATACAAGGAAGACAATTAAAAAAGTATTTATATTAATTTTGAAATATAGATTTAACAATGATGAAAAATGCAAAATTATAATCAAAACTAATAATAAAAATAATCCAAACAAACTCTAAAATCTAGCCTAGAATTTTTATGAAACAAAAAATCGGATGTATTAGTTCCTCTTACTATTAGTAAGTAACTTCCTCCTATTAGGAGTAAGAGGAAGTATTGTAATCGTGTTTTTATTTTACTATGTCTCTTGTTTGAATGCTATTTGGTGTTCTATTAATATGTGCTATGAGTAAAATAAGGAAAAAAATAATGAATCTACTTTGAACAGTATTAATAAATGTATCATTTGGAGGACGCATGAAGCCTCAAGGCTATGTTGTTCCGACCTAGAACCAATAATTCAAAGAGAATCATTTAGCATACAAAATATCTTTTATGCGGAAATTTATCCCTTTGGGAAATGAACAAAGTGAACAAGAGATTGTGATCCTATCCGAAAGTCAAATCGCCATCAAAACACTGAGTTCGAAAATGGTATAGCGGTTATCTCGGCAAACTTGTTGACCTTGGCAAAAGTATTAAGTTACTCTTTTTAGTTTCCGGTGCTGTTTGGCTTAGAAAACTGATTGACATGGCCGACAATCTGGCAAGGAAAGGCACAACAAACTCCTTTATAGAGCCACAACTCTTCTAAAAGAAGAGTTTCTCAAAAAGAGAAGTAAGTCAAGGACTCAGGCTAAGATTTTCCTGGGGCAGCCACTACAGCAAAAATGTTTGAAGCATCTCAGTTTACACAAAAATAAGCTTCAAATTCTGACAACTTTTCTTACGGGAATTATAGAGTCAGATGGGATCTGAAGAAGCTGGGTCTACAATGTGATATAGCACTATCCCATGGTGATGCCTAAGTGGATTATCAAATTTGAACTGTCCACGATTTTTCATTTTTGAGCTATGCTGTTCGCGCGCGCACACACAAGAGACCATTTTCTAAAAACCACTTTTTCAAACTCAGGGAGCCCAGAATTTGTAGGGTTTGTGAGACGGAGGTGAAAACACCAATACATCTCATGACGGATTGTTGCGGCAACAGGATGTAGGTGGAAGAAATTAGGCTATGTGTTTTTAAGGTTATGGTCCGATCTATTCGGACTGTGGTAAGACTTAAGTGGGTAAAAACCGGCCCGCACTTCTGTTCCAGACATGGTAGTTGTTTTCGCTTTTGGGCAAGGCTTTGGATAGCGCAGGGTTTGAATAATAATAATAAAGCCTCCCCTTCATTGAATAAGAAGAAGAAGTCTTTATTTACATACAAATTTCACAAAAACTTTACAATACAGAAAAAAATAGAAAATAAAAAATACTATAAAGTTTAATGAAAGAAACTAAAAGTATACAATTAACCTTTAGGAACAAATTAAATCAAATACAAATTATCTCTCATTAGATACATATACATATATCAATTTAATACAATTATATGAATTTAAAGCTGCCTATAAAGACTATTTACTTGACCAACGGCCGTCAGTAGAGTTTATTATTGGCACTTAAATAAACTAAAATAAACTTGAACAAATTTTTAACAGAAACTTTGCATTTAAAAATAAAAAAAACAGTTTAAATTTAATTAGCTAACAATAGAAGACGCTGGGCATAAGCCGATTTACAGTAACTAAACAAGATATTCCAATTTTTCCCATTTAAATAATCGATTATCTCATTTGTGGAGAGGACAGAGATATTAAAATATTTCTTTCTTAATTCTGCCATCACTGGGCAAATAGCTAGGAAATGAAGTAAGTCCTCATTTTCATCTCTACCACACAGTTCACAGACTAGATTGAATTTTTTAAAGTGCTTATAATTTAAGCTCAATAAGTCACCTCTTATTTTAAATATCCACCTCATAAAACTAAGCGACTGATCATCATTTATATAACTATCGCTCTCTAAATTAAAGCAAAGTTTATCGTAAAAACTGAAAGAAGTGCTGTTCTCTTTTAACTTGAAATTGTGAGTTCATCTCATTAGAGAGAGCTGTTTTTATTTTGTTGAAACCATTCTTCCACAAATCTATTTCTGCAATATTTTCTAAACTCAAATCTATATTTATATTATATTTTTCAGAATAGGTTTTAATTTCATTGAACCATGAGAGATTTCTTTTCATTATTTGGCGCGCCAAAACCTTGGGGTATCTGTAGTCCGGGAGCTTTAATACCTTTAATATATAATTATAATGTATTTTCAGGGTGAATAAAAAGATAGGAGGCAGCTTTGTTTCCAGGTAGATAAATGCTGATGGTGTACAAAGGGGGGCTCTAAATAATTTTTTGATAAAGAAATATAACAGTTTTTCTACATCATCATATCTCTGCCATCCCCACACTTGGGCCGCATAGCTTATTATTGACTTACTTACAGAATTGAAGATACGGATTTTAGCGGAATACACAATATTCTGATTTTCTAAAAATTGATCCCATATAGGATTCAAACTCATTTTAGCTTTTGTCAACTTTTCTTTTAAATGAGTGGTCATAGATAATGTAGGAGTAAGCTTTAAACCCAAATATTTATATTCCCTTACTACCTCAATGGGCTTTGCCTCAAGAAACCAGTTTTCTTTCACAGCCGGCTTGCCACCATTGCGAAAAATCATAATTTTAGATTTCTCCAAATTTATATTTAAGCCCCAAATTTTACAATAACTATGAAAAGAATTTATCATCAGTTGCAATGATAATGGGTCCGACGCGAGGAGCACTAAGTCGTGAGCATATGTTAACAACTTAATTTTACACGTTTCGTTTACGATGACACCTCCTCCCAGCCAATCCTCCAGGTCATTGATATACAATGAGAATAAAAGTGGGCTTAGCAAGCAACCCTGCTTTACCCCAATTTCCGTGAAAAATTCCTGCGTAAGACCATCAGTACACCATACTGAAGCCGTCGTATCACTTAACAAGCTCTTAATAATAGTTGTAATTTTGGTTGAAAGACCCAATGCATACAATTTGTAAATCAGGGCAAATCTGTCAATTGTATCAAAGGCCGATGAGAAGTCTACAAAGAATGCGTAAACTTTCTCCTTCATTGAATAATATTAATAATAAAGCTTTGGTAAGTGAAACAACTAAATTGTAGGCAAAAATTCGATTTTTTTTTTTAAAAACATATTATGTTGATATGTGTTTTGGAATTATTCCACTTATTTATTAGTTTGTTTATTTTTCTTTCATGCTTGGAAAAAGGCAATATAATTGTCGTAACGTAGGCAAAATTGTAGTGTTAATTTTCAAAGACCGAACCTTACTATTCTCTTCTATGGACGGTCAAAAAAACGGTCATAAAGTATCATTCCATTATTCTTGTTATTAGTTTCAGCTAACAGTCAATAACAAGTCAATACTCGTTAATTTCATAAAATTAATTAATTTTATTTTTATTTTCAGAAAACTATTTGGTAGCAAGTCGACAAAAAGATATCGAACCAACAGACCCCAGAATTGCAGAAACTTTAAAGAAACTTGGATATTCCTTAGATACGTTTGTGGCCAGGAAAAATGTTGTTTGTAAAGATCATCCAGACTTCAATTAGTGAAGAAGTGAAATTAATATTAAGTCAATCATAAAAATGATTTATGAACAATAAAAAATTTAATTATACTTTTATATACCTGCATTATGTTTTTAAATAAAACTATATTACATAATTTAATGTTTTTCTTATACTGCCTATTCTTGTATCTGTCTTATATGCTTTACTGTTTAGAGAAATACAACGTATTTGATTTTTTTTTTTAATAAATCGAACAATGTATTATTACTTTCTGTTACTCCCCAGTAAGAGGAAGTATTGCAAAAGTGCCAGATTTTCGAAACCCAATATGTTTTGTGACCCCACTGAATACAAATAAAATATTTTCAACGAACATGTGTATGTATGCATTAACTGAATATCTCAATAACGTAAAGCTCAAACGTGTTATTCCATTTAGGCACTACCACCGTATCAGACACGAAGCTTTGAGTAAAATACATTAACCAGAAGTACGACTGTAATAAATAATTTTCACAGTCTTTCGTGATTTTTCTCGAATAAAGCTCCAACGATCTTCTTTAAACATTGCGTACTGTCTACACACATAAATGCCTATCACCCTTTTTAAAACATTTTCCCCGGGAAAATGGTTCTTCGAGAGTATTGGGGGAACAGTGGCGTTATGCTTTCCTCTAAAATACTACTCCTGTATAAATATATGATTTTTACCACGTATCATTGATAGGTCCTCAAGCGTTGGTCTAGTGGTTAGCGCATTCGCCATTCGTGCTAGAATGCAGGAATCGATTCCCGTGAGGGCAAAGTCGGTGTTGACCCAGCATCGTGATGAAAAGTGGGAAGCTACAGTTAGTAGCGCCTTAGCTAGCGAAGGCCGGAACTAAGCGGGGAGGTAACTGCAGCGTGTTTATCCCACGCGCCTCCTATTCAAATCGCCGTCTGGCAAGCCTTGGCCCTTCATGGGTTGTAGCACCTAAAAAAAAAAAGGAAGCATTAATAGTATTGCAAATTTGAAGAAATTCGGTTAACCGGAAATTTCCGATTTTACAAAGAAAAATAAACTAACTAATAAATAAGTGGAATAATTCCAAAACACATATCAACATAATTTGTTTAAAAAAAAATAGAAATTTTGCCTACAATTTAGTTGCTTTACTTACCAAAGCTTTTATTATTATTAATAATAATAATAATATACTTTATTATACAATTAGTCATATATACAAAAGAAAGAAAGAAAACAAGTATATACGGCATGGATAAGTTATCCGTCTGCCGGAGGTTGATGTTTAATCAATTACTGTGAAGTCTAATTATAAGAAAGTTGAAAAAAAATTAAAAATTGAAATACTGAACAAGTTGGTAACGATACTGCCAGGCGTGTCGTGCATAATTAAGAAGTGATTGGCAAGATGATGAATTTAGGAGGGATATTAAATGAGATCTGGATAACTTCTTACAGCCAAAATAAAGTAATCTAAGTTCTAAAAGAATAGTACATTCCGCAACGAAGTGAAAGACGTCTTCTTTGGACCGAGAGTTACACAGAGGACATAGATCCACATCTCTTTCTAGGAAAAGACAGTAATTTAAATATAGCAGCTCACATCTTAATTTAAATAACCAACGAAGTTGAGTTAAAGTAAGACCACAATGGTTTGAAGCTGTAAACCTGAAAAACTGAAGAGTGTGATCCAAATCTTTGTACAACAAAAAATGTGTTGAAGATTGGGCGTGCCTCTCAGACTCCTCCATATGCCTAGAATTTATAATGGAGAGAAGACTTTTCATCTGACCTTGCCAAAGTTCCCTATTTTCGAGTGAAAATTCAAATGCACAATTATAATTTCGAGCCAAGGAATTCCACTGAGAAAACCAAGAAGTATTTTTATTAATTATTAGAAGAGCTGAAGTTGTAGAAAAACGGGCATCTGAAAAATTTAGTACTTTGGATACATAATTGAAGTGTAACTTTAAAGTGTAGGAGAAAAGTAAACTTACACAAGTCTCGCAGTACAAGATATAATTTGGAGTAGAGGTAGGTAGGGCAAATAATTTCTTAATAAAAAATCTTTGGATCATTTCAATAACTTCAAAACGTTGAAACCCCCACACCTGACAAGCATAACATAACACTGAACGCGTGACAGAGTTAAAAAAACTGTACTTAGCAGACAGCGGAACTAGGTCCTGCATGATAAAACCTTCCCACAATCTGTTCAAAGCTAATTTAGCAACCGAACTCTTTTGCTTTAGGTGTGCATTGAAAGATAAACGAGGAGTCAAAATAACTCCTAGATATTTGTACTGGCTCACCACCTCAATGCGGTTTCCTTTATAGAGCCATTTATCTGAAGAAGCCAGCCTACCACCTTTACGAAACACCATAACTTTTGACTTTCCCAGATTGACCGTCAGATTCCACTGATCACAGTACGCTTGCAGCAAATTAATATTACGCTGCAGGTTGGTAGCATTGTCAGACAGAAATACGATGTCATCCGCATACATTAAACATTTGATCCTTTTATCACCCATACGAACTCCGCCCTCAAGAATATGAGGAAGATCGTCCAAGAAAAGCGAAAACAGGATCGGACTAAGCAAGCAACCCTGTCTGACACCACTACACACGTCAAAGAAATCTGAAATCCCCTGACTGCCCCTCACCGCCGAAGATGAATTAGAAAAAAGACATTTTAAAATATTCAAAATTTTGAACGAAAAACCCAAATTGCCCAGTTTATAAATGAGAGCTCTCCGATCAATGCAGTCGAACGCGGCCTTCAAATCAATAAAAAAACTATAAAGCTTTTGCCGACTTCCCAAAAATTTGAGATTAACAATGTTGATGAGTGTGAACAGGTGGTCAACTGTGGAGTACCCACGACGGAAGCCTGCCTGATATTCACTAAGTAAATCATTTTCTATGACAAACATTTCAATTCTACGCAAAAGGAGTGCTGAGAAAATTTTTGCTACTGCATCGAGACAGGAGATGCCTCTATAGTTAGAGACATCATTCACGTCACCCTGCTTAAATAGCGGAAAAATCAGGGACTTACTAAAGGAATTAGGAGTATCACGCAGGTCAAAAATATAATTGTAAAAAGAAACTAACCTCTCTAAAAAAGAAGTGGGTGCGTACTTGAAAAATTCATAAGTTATTCGGTCAGGACCGGGGGCTTTGTTATGTTTTAGATTAGAAATAACTGAGTCCAATTCATTGTAACAGAAAGGGGAGTCTAAAAGGGGGGAAAAATAAGAAGGTTCAGCAAAGGAGACGAATGACAGATTTGATGAGGGATTTAAGAGATTATAAAAATGAGAGATCCAGGTTTCCATACTTATAGTATTGCCACATATAAAGTTCTTTCTCCTATAATGATTTACTAAACGCCAAAATTCTTTCGAATCTTTAGTGACTTCAAATTGCTTCGCAGAATTTACAAAAAATTCTTTTTTTTTCTTTCAAGCAGAGGGACTTATATTTTCTAATTGATTCAATATATGAACGTTTTACGATCTCGGAATCCGTTCTACGAAACAAGTTAAGAAGAGAAATGATTTATTTCTCGCCCAGAGACATTTAGCATTAAACCAGGGATTTTTACGTACTAAACTGAAGGAAGAAGAGACATTGGAAGCTGGAGAAGATGATTTAACTGCATTGACCAGAGAATCCAGATACGCCTGTGGGTCCGATGGAGATGCAGAAAAAGATTTCATTAATTCATCTAAATTCTTTTTATAAATGTCTGCTTTATCATTACGCCAAATTAACTGGGGTAATAAAGGAAGAACAGCAACGGTATCGGTAGAAACAAAATTATCAGAAATCGTACAAAGAATGGGGAAGTGATTAGAGAATGATTCCGGCAACACATGAAAATTAACAACGAGTGAGATTAGATCAAGAGGGACACAGCATAGGTCATTTACTGAGCTGCCTATCTTACTCACAAATGTAAATTCACCTTCTATATCAGGAGCAAGACGACCATTCAAAACAATAAGGTCATAATTATCGCATAACTCAAGAAAACTTAGGCCGTTTTTATTTATGATTTTATCTTTAGAATTCCTCGCTAAAGTGCACCTAGGATTATCCACAAGGAGATCATCCGGAAGAGTCTGAGAAGCGCCCAATCTTACATTAAAATCTCCGATAATAATAAATTCAGTATGTAAGTTAACCTCTAAAAATTTACTGAGCTCAAAGAAGTCATGATCCCAGGAGGTACAGTTTAGATATATTGGTAAAATATGCAGAGTTTTAGATTTGAGTTTAATACAAATAACATCCTTGCCAGACAATTTAATAAATTTAACATTACCTAGATTACATTTTATACCATAGAGACATCCTCCTTTAGCACGACCAAACCTGACAGATCTAACCGGTGCCTGCCAACATAAATTATACTCAGAAAAATGATCTTTAAAAAAACTAAAATTATCTTCCGTGACAAAAGTTTCAATTAAAATAAAAATATCAAATTTTCTCAGAAAAGATAAAAATAATGGGTCACTTAATTTAGCCTTTAGGCCATTAACATTGTAAGACAACATAGATAAAGAATTAGTCGAAAGCCGTGATTGTTTGACCGTGAACCGCCGACAGACATCTTCTTCTCAGGATCATGGCAGTTGAACAGCTGGAGGAGTGTGGGGAACTTCTGTGCATCTCTGGTGACTTTCAAAATAATTTTTTGACTCCAACCTGTTCTGGTAGCCGGCATATCCCTTTTTACTAACTGAAGTCTTCCCATCTTCTTCTGTAGTTTGTTGAATGTTCTGGCATTCCGGTACACAGCATCGAGACCACAGTTCCTCTCCCAACAAACCCCTTAAGTAGTTAATGTTTTCTTTTTTTCCAGTAACTCCACTTTCTTCATCCCACCGAAATTCTATACCATTTAAAATCAAAATATCCTTCCTGACCATGCACTTTAGATTCCCATCCTTCTTCCTAATTTCCTTACTTACCCAAAACAACCTCCTTCTTCTATTCCTCACGTTCCAAGTATAGTCTCTATCTATGTAAAAGCCGGTCCCCTTTAATTTCCTCGTATTTCTTAATATGTCCGTTATTACTTTACTTGATGTAAACAATACTTTTCTGGCCATAAATCCTTTAGCATCCTTGCCTAAAGAGAAGCTGTTTTCTATCTTACTTTCAACTTCAACATTCAAAACATCCTTACAAAAAGTTGCTATATCTTCAACATTTTCTTTACCATCAAAACCTTTAAATATTAAGTTATTTCTTCTTAATTGATTTTCCACTGCTTCTAGTCTTCTATCTTTCTTCTCATTTTCCAACTTCATTTCATCAATCTTCACCCTCAGATTTAAATTTTCCTTTTGCAATCGTTTGATCTCTACTTTCAATTCTGTTATATCTTCTTTCGTTGCTAACCCCTTTGCATCTATCCTCATAGAAAATTGTTTCATTAGTTCTCCGTAATCATTTATTTTAACATCTTTTTCACCCATATTTGAAATGCCTCTCTCTTCGATTTACTTATCTTAATTTTTTCTAAAAATTCGGGAGATGAACGACTTCTTTTAACAGTTTCTCTCTTTTGATTTGGAGTCAATAAACCTTTGAAAGCCTCTTTATTATCTTTATGTGACTTTTGCATTTATTCTATTCTTTTTATCCTTTTTAAAATCCCTTTAGTTTAAATTTATTTCACGTGAGTATTATATAAAATATCGTGTAAAGGTATTATATAAAAAATTTCTTATTTTATTTGAAATATAACTGTTTTTAGTAGCTTAATATTTAAATCTTTAATGTCTTTAAACCCTTTTGTTTTGTCTATAAGAATTGTTTATGATGATACTTTCATTAGGCGACTAACTTCAGAATCAAACGGAGTAGTCATTTCGATCGGGTTTGTGGTACTTTTTTTGTGGTACCTTCCTCACTTACTAATTACCGATATTTGATCAAAGATAGAACATATAAACCAAATAATAATGATCGTTTACTTAGCTAATAAAATAAAATATCAAATATTCAAACTTACAATAAACGACACATAAAGTCTAAATAAATTCAAATAAATGGATTGAAGGGTTGCCATTCTCAAACTAACTATTCACAAATAATTCTTTTATGTCTTCTACTTGGAGACCGAACAAAGAAGGGGGCAGTAAATTGTCAAAAAAAATCAGTGTTCAGTAGTAAAATTGGGTTCGGCATTCAGAAGTGGCGTTTCTTGACCCAGAAGAAATCAATAGATTAAAATGACTTAATACCTGCTTGAACCTACATAGCTTTTATTTAAGCAGTTTTCATTTCACAGTTATTCTGTTTATGTAGATTTTCTATATATTGTCAAATTTCTTCAAATAGTTGACACAAAACTTCCGCGACGAAACCACTTTTTAGTTCTTATCCAGTTTTGGTCTTGTACAGTTTTATAACCCTCCTCTCTGGTCACTTTCTGATAGAAGTCAACCATTTTTAAATTCGAAGTATTAAACATAGCACTGTGTGGGTTCTGTAATTGTTGTGGAATTTAATTGATCTTTTGCTAATGTAAATTAATTGCATGAAAAAATATTTTGCAGAGTACTTGATTTTCAGCTTAATTTTTAAATAAATTTTATTTCATTTTGAAATTTTTTTTTACAGCTGAAACCTGGAATCTTCCATCCCATAACAATTTCATCATTATCGTCTTGGATATTTTCCAGTTTGAAATTGGAAGACTCTTATCAATACTCAGTTAATAATTTGTTTTGTTTGTTTTTTCAGTTCATGTATTTATGAAATAAATACTGAAGACTATATAACATGTATAGAATGGGCGCCATTCTCTAGTACAGTATTTGTGGTAGCACAAACAAAAGCACTATTTGTTTATGATTTAAATTTAAATGAAAATAATGAAATAGCCAAACAGAATATTTACGATAAAGATTCAAATGTTACTACAATAACAGCTTTCACATTTCATCATGCATATGATTATGCGATAACTGTTGGCTGCAATAAGTAAGTATTTTTATGTTTTTTTTTTCAAATTCTAAAAGATTGGAATAACTTTCTTATCTGAAGGATGTACTTCTAATCTGGGTTACAGGTCGTATGGGAATTTTTGGGAATGCGGAGGTGGAAAGGTTTGCCAAAATTAGGCGTCTCTCCTCTCTTCCTTTTTTTCATTGGTCCCAAGTCTACTGTTGATGTCTCTTCAGTCACATGTGTCATGGATAGTTTCACACCATGCATTCCTATGGATGAGCTTAATGGGTTGTCGGCAGCCTAAGATGCTCATTGGAGGTCGCCAGGACAATTAGTGAAACGTTGCTATGTCTTTTACAGACCTCTCTCAGGGATCTGGTTGGACCCTTGCATCCATTGTAGTTTAAGAAGGCATCTCTCCCTTTTTGAATAGCCCTATTTTAGAGTCTCTTGCCCAAATTATGGTGAGGAGGTCCGCCATTTGCGCTGCTAGAAGTTCCGCCATCTTGTTGGTTGATGATGTTGCTGGCAGCTAGTTAGTCCGCCATTTTCTGATCGAAGCCTGAGGTTTGTTTCCGCGATATTGTGAGTGGGCTTAATATGATCTGATTGGTCAATTTGGATGTCGAGTGGAGAGGAGGGGGGCAACGGTTTGGATGCTATGTTAAGATTCGCGTGGCCTCAAGTGGGGGAAAGGGGGAAATGAAGACATCGATTTGGATGCCAGGTCAATGAGTGGGGATATGCTGAGAAAGAGAGGTTAGGAAATGGACGCATCGAATTGGATGTTAGGTTAAGGGTTTGGGGTAATTGAGGTGCTCATCGAGTTTCATGTTGATCTGTGGAAAAATAATGGGGTGCAGGGGGAGGGAGGGGGTTAAATGGAGGCATCGGATTGGATGATAAGATGAGGAGTGAGGGTAATTGGCGATGGATTGGATGATAAGTTAATGGATGGAGGAAGTTAAATGGAGGCTATGAGGAGAAAGTTGCCCCTCAAAAAAAGTGTGCCAACTTCGGCATTTTCCCTCTACTTATGTTTACACCAAGTTGGTTACAGAACAAATACAAAAAAAAAATCTGGGAGCTCACGGATGACTGAAACTAGTCAAGATAATTGAATGCTGTATAAATCAGCAAAAATATGAATAAACAAGTGCTGGGATTTATACCCAGGGAGTCCACTATACACCCTTCTATAATCGCAAGCAAGGAAGCAAGTCATCGACTTGGCTGATGCCAACGTCGCCCAAAAAGTACGGTGCCTCCTTCGGGATGTCACCTCTCGAGCCAAACTACAGGCCCTGCACCCTATAGACCCTTTCTTCAAAGTGGTCTCTAAATTTTTCCTTGAAGTGGGATATGCACTTCTCTTAGATTTTCTTCTTCTCTTCATGGACCTTCTCCGCTTGACTCGGATCATGACTTTCATATCTGATCGTTGGACCCAAAACAAAAGCAATACCACTATTTTCCCGGAAGTCACCATATCGGCATATCGATGGCATCAACTTCCTCAAAGCTCGTAAAGCCCCTTTGTTCCTTCAAATCCATGATAGCGTGCTTCACTCTGTGATGGCGTTGAGTTATTAAGGGCATGTTGTTCGGAACGTACCAGGCAAATGGGCTAGTGTTTCAGGCTTTCTGCCACATCTGGGACGGGAGATCCAACAGCTCCCGCAGACTGTCCACCGTCTAGGAACAGCACTAAGAGAGGCGTAATTGGTATTGAGCTTTATGATGTTCGTACAGGACATCCAGAGCCAGATAAAGTTTTATATTTGCCTTTGGGTTCCCTTTGAAGTGGCAAACTCCAACACCCTGCCATTTGCATCTAGCCCAGTCTTTGAAAGAATTCCGTCTCAATGGCTGCCTTGTATTCCTTATGTTGGGAAACTCATCTAAGTCCTCCATTCGCAACGCCAGCTTGAGGTATATACCCTTGCCTTTGTCGTGTAGTCGAAGATCTGCCAAAAATGCCGATCCTGGACGTTAGCCAACTTCTGAAGTTGGCGCATACAATACGCGCCAGAAGCACACATCATGGCGAAGCAGTGTTTGCTAGAAGGTCAAGCATGATGGACTTTGCACTTCGTCTACGTAATTATTACATCGGTTCCCTCCAGCAGCGCTGGATCCGACCTAAGGAGCGGTACAGTTTAGAATTGATACACTATTGTTGGGAATACACAATGGCTCAGGATGTTCATATTTTTGGTCCGGTTTTAACAGTTTAGACGTGGTAAGCTTACTCATGTTTTCGTTGAGTTTTTTTATTGGGTCTTTACTAACTCAGTAAACTTTACCGTAAACTTTACAGTAATAACTCAGTTTACAAAAACATTAAGAGGAAATTAAAATGAAAAATTATTATCATTTTAAATTGAATTTTTTACAGATTTATAGAATTTCAATTTGTTTTTGTTTTTCAGCGGCGAATTGTGTTTAGTAAAACTAGCACCACAAATACGAGGCCATATTCTTCGATTTGAGCTAGGCGAAACACAGCCAAATACAATGGAAAATCAACTTAAAAAAGTACAGTTTATGCTGGATTCGCATAGAGATTATCACGATTCAGAATCAGATTCTGATACAACAGACAGCGAACAGTTTGGTGTATTAGTGCCCACAGAAGGTGAAGAAAAAGAAGGTGATGAAGGTGAAGGAGGTGGAGATCAACAAGCTGCCGCAGTTGAAAGCGATGAGGATTAAGGTAGCAAATTATATAAGATTAGATCAAGATACACCTTCTATCTCTAGCTAAACTACTCCTTTTCAAATAAGCTTGGAACCATCCAGACTCTAACATCCTTAGAATATAACGACAGGATGGTTCTGATAGACATAAAAGAGGTGCAGACTATAGGATGAAGTAACACAAGTGTCACTTCTTTTTCCTTCTGTAAAAAAAATTTGCAGTACTTATACATGTTAACACTATACATATTATGTAGTTCTGAGATAGTCTATCCATTGGCAGGACTGTCTGCTTTTTCCTGAACTTTTTCCTGCCAATCTCTTTCGTCTTCATTTTCATTTTTAAATGGCATTTTAAGGAAAGCCCATGCTCCCCCAGAACTTGCTATTAATTCCTCGTAAAATGTATGAGTAAAAAGTGATGCCTATATTATGTGTGTAACTGTTATGACGTTGCGTCAAATTAGTACAGAGTGTTACCGGTAGAAAGCGTAGGCTGGCTGATTCAGTCAGAGTTAGTAGCGTAATAATCTTTGAGCTTTAGTGAGAATTTAAAGTAAAGTTAATAATAGTTGAAGTGGTCAGTGCACTGTACCGAATTAAAGATAGTACTCCCTTCCGTAAGAGCTATTAACTTTTGTCGAAATCAGTTATTACTGTCATGCTTAGTGGGTAGTCATATCAATCTAATATAAAATTTATGAAAGTAAGCTTATCAATAATTATATGTATATTAACCAAAATTCAAGAAATTTGAATTTGTATCTGTATCTTCATCCATAGTTGTTCTATTCTCTTGAATAAAAATCTTTCCTAGTAATGAGCACTTAATTTCGTTAAAGAAAAAGGTAGCAGGGTAACCCACTTCGCTGAGCTGTCGGGGAAAAAGTTGAAAGTGATCTTATTTCGAATCGGTAACTCCAACTACCTGGCGCCCTTATTTATCGCCTTAGTTATAGCGTATCGCCTCTCGGCGAAATAAGGTCACACTATATATATAAAAAAAAAAAAATTGTCAAATCTGGTTTTAAAAAAATTGCCTACATTTTTAAAAATGAAATGCAAAAAAATATTAACTGAGAGATTCGGTTATAGTAAATACTTCTAGTTGATAGATGGATTTTGAACATGGAATAAGTTGGAGCTATGTGTGACACTCCCACTCACACATACACGTATACAACATACATACGATAAAAACAATTTTAAGAATTCAAGAAACTGCAAAATATTTCTAAAGAAAATACAATTTCGAAAGTTTGACATGATTGCAATACTTCATCTTGCAGGACAATACTACCGTACATCACCAGGACTGAGTATGAGATAATATAAGGATTCTTGATCAATAAATTTCTTATTACGACTTGCCGAAATGCATGAAAGCTGGCAAGAGAGACAGAAATGAAAGATGAGGGACGCTCAATAAGCTATGTTCTTGAATATGAAAACCAAATTGAACTTGCTAGTTTTCATCCTTATCTTCAACAAACTTATTCCACTTCGCCACTACAGAATTTTCCGAACGCTCCTAGAATAGATAGGAACAAGTCTTGACTATGTAGGAACACTTTTATCGCTTCTTTGACTGCATTTGCTTTAGGAAATCGTTGCTCATACGGAAATTTCTCTTCCAGGTTTCGAAATAGGAACTCAGAAGTTTCTTACACAGAAATGAAACTCACTGTGAGCCAGGTCTAAAATTGTAGTATGAATGAATGAATCCAGGATGAAGTCCCAAAGCCCTCACTTTCTTTGTAGCTCCCCATGGACCTACAATTGCAATCCTGTCAATTCCGAAACTTAATATATGTTAAATATCAAGATATGTCCCAACCTGCATAGACAAGCTCAGCTCTCTAAAGACACAACATAATCGTGTAGGTAACTTATTAAACACCCCACATATGTGACCGAAGCTTAAACATTTCTGTTGTGGTGGTTGGTTCCGCAGAGCTGGAAAGCATCAGAGACATTTTTCGTGATAGCCTGCTTCATTTTATGGTCATCGACCGGTTTCGTGCGTAAAGCCCATCTTCAGGATGCGTTTGTCAGACTTGCACAGAGCAAATTCAGTTTACATACTCACTCAGTGATGTGTTCACACAGTGCTGTGAATTTGCTGTGTGTAAGTCTGTGTTATTACACTGTCAGACAAACGCATCCTGAAGATGGACGAACGCGCGAAATCGGTCGATGACCATAAAATGAAGCAGGCTATCACGGAAAATGTCTCTGATGCTAAAATATTTCAACAGAAGGAAATGGTGCCTCACCATTCAGGAGGGGTGCTTAACGGCATCCCAAATTTATCTGAGTTTGGTTTATTAACTTAATTCCATTGATTTTTCCATGTCCAAAATTAAGAATCAAATTTTATTTTTCGATAATTTTATTTTATTTATTTCTGTTCTATTTCAGTTCGTTGGAATTTGAATCTGGATGTGGTATCGATAAAATAAAAAAGGCAACTTAGAGAAAATGGAGAAGCTGCAAAAATTAAAATATACTTTAATGAAATCAATACTTCTATTTTCCCGGGATCTATAAGTATATTTACTATCCTATTGCTTTGGTACAATAGAGAAGGCCATAGATTCTGACAGCTTCTTGAATTCTGTTGCATTGTTTAAAAAAAATAAATTTTATTTTTAAAATTAAAAATGAAATTATTATTAATATATTGAACGTAAAAGTAGTCTAGTAAGTAATAGCCTTAGAAGTAATTATTTTTTTTTAATTTTAAAAATTAATTTTAGGCAGCACCGAAATAATTGAATTAATAAACAATTTTTTTGGGGTGGAATTAGTTCAGTGATACCACACAACTGGTCTGGTAAAATGGAGTCCGAGTCCTGCAGTATTTCTCTTAGATTTTTTTCCACTGTGGGAGCCTCTACAGCTCACTAGCCTGTGATAGGCAATGAGAGAACACTGCCCTGAGAGGCCGACAAATGCGCTGAGATAGCTCCGGGCGCCAGTGACTAGATCTTGACGAACCTTCAATAAAAAAAAATTAAAAAATTAAAATTCTTTTTCTTCTTGGTTTAACAGAAAGTGGTGTCAAATGGAGTGAAATTAAAAGTTTTCTCCTAAATATATTATTTAAAGTTTCCTCTTGAGTAGGACAAAAAAATGTTTCAAACACCTGGTTTATGTGTGTGAGTGTGTGGACTTATGAATAAAATATCTCAAAAAAAAAAAAAAATCAGCTGAAAACTGAAGTGGATATTCAAATCGAAAGTGCAAATTTACTAAATATATTTTTTTAATAGTTTTTTGCGATTTTCATAAAACGGCTTCAATGATTTTCTTTAAGCTTTCTAATTATTATTATTATTAACAACCACGGGTGGGCTATCTCCCGGTTCCGCAGCCAACAGAGGCTTATTGTGCCATACCCGATGGTTTCTAGTACGTAAACCTTCCCCTCCTAAGAAGTTTCAGGGCTTACACTACCAGATCATTTTGCGCTACTAACTCCTCAGGCCACAACGTACCAAAAGTAACGTACCGTAATCTAGTTATTGATGCAACGCAATCAAAGAGCAGGTGGGGGGCCGTCTCCTCCTCCTTCCCCTGACATAATCTGCACAAGGGTTCCGCGCTTATTAGCCCTAGCTTGTGCAGATGCTTCCTGAACCTACCATGACCCGTTTATAGCCCCACCACCAGAGAGATCTGGTCCTACCAGGCTTAGCGGTATATTGTCCTTCTTTTACACAATCCTGGCATCATCCTTTACTGTGTATGGTCCTGGGGTCCCCCTCCAAGCTCTTCATGCTACTGCGAAGCCATTTCTGACTGCTGCACGAATCAGCTCCGCCGGTTATCCCCAGAACAGGTTCTAGACCATTGAACGGAGTATTTGCCCCGTTCGTGGACAGTTGATCAGCTGTCTCATTACCCTCAATCCCTTCATGTCCAGGCACCCATATCAGCTGTACATTGTTGTGCCTCTCGACATTCCTTAACTAGGGATAAGGTGGTTGTGTAAGCCTCTAGGGCTTTCAGTGCAGCCTGACTGTCCGAGCAAATGCGTATGACATTGCCTCTTGGGGCTCTACGCTGGTTCTCCTCAGCACAGACCTTAATGGCAAACATCTCAGCCTGGAATATTCTGGAGTAACTGCCCAGCGGCTCTCAGTAAGTACCTGCTCACTCCACACACTCCTGCTCCAGTTCCGTAGTCCATCTTAGAGCCATCTGTGAACCACAGAGTCCTGTACGGTAGTGTTTTTCCCACCCCTTGGACCATTCCGCCCTAGAGCCTAGGAACTCCTGGAATGAAACCTCGAAGTTATATGTTGGACAAGTTATTTGGGGCCATGCTTAACATCGGGCCTGGGGTGACCTTTAGCACTATGTCTAAATGTTTGGCTAAAGAGCCTCTCTTTCTATTAAAACTTTCTAAAAATATCTCATCACTTTCATTTTTTGAAATGAGTTGTTGCAACGTTAAGCTTTCCTCTTATCAGTAGCGTTTCAATAAAATTCAATGATGCTTCACTTATATAATATTAAGCTTCATTAAATGTTCCAAATTAAAAGAAGAATATCGGTTAACTGAAAGGGCAAATTTACAGATTAAGTTTCTTGAGTTTTTTTTTTGGAATTTTTTCGAAAATGGTGCCATGGATTGATTTTCTTTAATGTTGGAATGCTAAATATGCTCACATATAAACCAATCACTTTTATTTGAAACATTTTTCATTTTTCCAATTTTTTTTTTTTTTTAAATTGATTTTAGATGGTTCGGGGAACTTCTAATTTATGCTTAAATTTAAACTGCCCATTATAAACTTAGCGGCAATATTGAAACAGAAGGTGTTGCTATAGAATGTATTCAAATTCAAGTCGACTTACCTGAGAACCAATACGTTCCTTCCACCATTATTATAATTATGTTACTCTAATTAAAATTAGAATAAAAATTCCATTTTGAAAAAAAAATTTCCATTTTAAATTTTAATGATTTAATAAAAGAAAGTCGTTTGTATGTTTAACATCAGATTTTGTTACCGTCTTCATTTAATTTTGGGGGATGAACGTGACGGCGGATTAGATTGTAGATTGTGGTAGACTATTGTGCCGAAGCTTTTTCTCCCATGCACAGCCGGCCTCCAAGCAGTGTACTCTAGCTACAGACAACACAGCCCATCACGGACAGTGAGTTGTAGAGGCTCCTAAGAAGAGAAAATCTAGGGCAGCATGCTGGATTCATACCCGTAACCTCCGCGTTATTAGTCCAACGCGCTACCACTGAGCTAATCCCATCCTTCTTCCTTGGTTTTCGCCAGTTAACTAAGGACGGAGACCCTAGTTTGTGTATTGTGTGTCCTTGTCTGTATAGTGAAGAGTGTATGTAGTTTCAAGTGTATTGTGTACGGTTCTGAATGAAATGCATGGAGTACTAAGCTGTGGGTCGCTACTCCCCAAGTGTGCAACACATACCCCTTGCGGAGGACATCGGATTAAGAAAGGATGAAACTGCTATACTCTTGACCTAAACAGACCACTAAACTTCAAGAACCAAACCTAAAAGTTTGTTACACAATTAAGAATTATATCAAATTGGTGAATTATTTAGAGATTGAGGAAATGAATGAAGAATTTGAAAACAGTATAGTATCATTTACAACTAGTTATTCCCAAAAAATTCATATTGTAATGAGAATATTTTAGTACATTACCACATGATGATCTGCTTGCTTTTAATCACAGCTTTTTTGGGTATAGTGCCCTACTAAAACAGGTCTATTGTGGCACCCCACTGGTGCCAAGAATGAGACTACTCACCTATGGCGTCCCTTCCAGATTAAGATCTCTGAGGAATCTCGGGATCTGGGAAGGGTATATCTTCTTCCAACGCCTGGTAATTTACCCAGGCCTACAAATCTTCTCTGGATGATAGCTACGCAGTCCGTTAGGAGATGTATTGGTGTACCCTCCATCACCACACAGAATCTACAGGTACTATCGTGTTCTAGGCCCATCTTCTTCAGTCGCCTTCTGAGTCTACAATGCCCTATAGAGGAAACCCGTCAGCATACGAAGCCTATTTTTACTTTAACTTATGCCCGCTTTAGTTTTTTTTTGGTTATGACTACTCAGGCAGATCTTAGATTCCCTCAGGCTTGGAGGACTTTCCATAGCTATGTACTTTCCCTTCATTTATGAGTTCTTCCCAAAGATTCTCGTCATTTATTCCATAGATGAATAATGGTTCAGGTCCCAAAAAGAGAGATGCAGCGCCTTTCCTTGTCGAAGTGTGTCAACATGCCCTGGCATCAAAAATAGTAACTCTATTATTCCTGCCTAGGTCATTGAGCTTGCCGAGATATTCCCATACCATTTTTGAACTGATGACATATGAACACTAAGCTTTAATGGCGACTTGACTATCGGATATGATTATAATCTCCGGATTATAGTTAAATTGGATGCACCTTCCAAATTGCATAAATTTCCGCCTGGAAGATGCTGGGAAACTTGCCCATAGTTCCCTCAGGGGTCCTTGACCCATCAGTATACCATACAATGGTATTTTCTTTAGTATTAGATAAAGCGTATCCTTGCTCCAATTTCCTTTAATCACAGTTAGTAGCGCGTAATGGTATCGGTATGAAACCTCAGTATCCTTGCACACTGATTTTTATCTATGACAGTCACATTAACGCATTAACCCAAACTAGCCTATGATGAGTAAGTAATGCTATGCTATAATGGCCTTTAATTGGTCACTTCCTGCTAATCTAAATGTAATACTCATCATAGTAAACACATTTATCTAGACATTTGTAATTACGTAGAAATAACAATATTAAATATCACCTTTATATAAATGTAACCAATTTGTTTAATAACATTTATATCTTTGCCACAAATTGCAACATAATGATCAAAATAATAATGCACTAATAATAAAGCAATGCTTCTTTGACAGACAGGCTTAACGTCCAACTACTGACTGATCAGGAATTGTGGAAGGAAATGGAGAACAAACATATTTTAGTATATTATTGATATTAAATAAAATCCTAGGTTCGAGATGGAATCGAACCCAGTACCACGATATCTTTTAGCTAGGCAAGTATATAAATTGTAATTTCAGAGTGAAGTACATTAAATAAATTACCAAATCCGCCCATATAGGACATATAATCTCGTTCGAGGAATGAATATGTGAAGTAGTATAATTTCGGACCCTCTCCCAAAAGTTGATGTATCTTGCAGATGTCTAAACATTAAATGTTCTGGAGATCAATTATAATAATAATAAATAGTAATATTTAATCTAATATATTTTAACTTTACATTTAGTTTATATCATTGACAAGACATTATTCCTTGACATTTCTATTATTTGGAATTTTATTCGTCGCAGCATGCATATTTTTCAATTCATGACCTGTTTCGGATTTTCATCCATCAACAGAAGTTTTCAAGTTCCTTATAGTTGAAGTCAACTGTTCAGCTTATGTTTAAATGATGAATTTATGTTCCAATCTAAACATATTATTTATATAATTTAAACATAAATAAGCATGATAAATAGCTGCGAATACATTTTGATTTTGTTTAAATTATTTATTTCAATATCATCCCAAATTAACCATTTTCTACTAACCTTCGTACATACCACATTACCTACTTATTTACCTCGCACGCTTTCAGTAGTTATTTATTTTTTAGAAGCTTTTAACTTTATGCATTCCTTTTCTTCAAACTTTATCTATTCTTAAATTGATTTTGAAATTCCCTGTCCCATATTAATATTACGTCGACCTTATTAAAATTGAATAAATTGTAAGGTATTCTTAAAATATCGCTAATCATTATATACTATTTTCTAATGTCTAATCATAATTTATTCCATTTTTGTTTTATATTATATATATAAAATATGTGTATAAAACCTTATAATCTCCTGCTATTAACAAGTGTAGTGTGTGGCATAAACATTAAACTGAAATCAACTCTCTACACGAACTTGGTAGCCTTATTCTGACGATGGATGAAAATCCAAAACCGGCCAGGGACAACATGACGGATGCCACGACGTATAAAATCCCTGCCAGCATTGCGGATCTATCCACATATTTTACAATTGGTGCCTTTATCAACAATGCCTCCTCGTTTTAACAAACATATTCGAAGCCTGCGAATGAAAGCAGTTTCCTACTTTATCAATAATGGTTAAATCACCAAGCAAGCTTGCACACTATCCTCTGCCGTCGCAATAAGGTTGGTAGGTTGTCTCGTAAAGATATGTGTTCTTTCTGTCTCTTCAGACGATATAATGCATTGTGATCTTGAAAGTTTATTGCGTCCTCCCTTGCGTTAAGAAGAGGCTATTCTATACCTAAAGTAATCCTTCGTGATCTATTTCTCTAAGAGATTTCATAATCTGGGAAGGTTCTTTGAAAGGTATATTAAACACTTCGCAGATCCAGGCTTCTAAATTTTATCTAGATGATAAAATAATGTAGTCCGTCAGAAGATTTATTAGATCCTCCTCGAAGTTCCCTACTGAATATGTAGGCGCTATTGCTCTTTAGTTACAGTTAATTCAGGTGCCTTTGAGTCTGGAATAGAAGTGAAGAAACCAGTTAGTATGCACAGCCTTCTTTTGCTTGAACTCGTGCCTGGCTCAGATCTTTTCCAGTAGCAGCTACTTACATTTTAGAAGGTCACCAGACCAGTGTTCTCTTGACTTCCTCCTTTTTTCTGAGTTCTTGGAGAAACTGGTCGTTTATCTCCTCAAGAAGTTTCCGGATCCATACAGGTGATGGCTGTAGCTTTCTTTGCCAGATTGTCACCTTCAACGATAATATGCTCAGGTATCCAAAAGTAGTGATCCTATTATTTCTATCCAGGTCATTATGTTTGCCGAGGTATTCTTAAACTAGTTTCAAACGTATAAGCCCATGAGCTTAGTGTCTAATAACACTAGGAGAAATTAAAGTATAAATACAAGAAATGTCCTAAGCAGATTTGTTATATCTATATCCGTTTAAGAGATACAACTATTTGGATTACCTCTAAAAAGAGCCATATGTGATATATAAATAAATATAAACATGAAAGGCAACACTGTAAGCTGAAAAAAGTCTTGAAATCTCCTCCAAGGCATCTGTCTCATTTTCTCATGAACACTAACAAAGAGGTTCTGGCAGAGCCCTATTTCTTAGATATGTCTCTTAAACCTAGAATATCCTGTAAGGATACCGGTACCTAAGGAAAGTCCTTGAAATTAATTATTCTTATTTGGATGAGTACTTTTGGACTGTCCAAAAACCCACCAAGTTTATCCTCAAGAATTGAAGTTGTTCATACCTGGCAGTTAGATAGATATGTATCTAATGACATAGAAAAGGTATCCGCGAATGAGATTGGCTGATTTGGTTGTTTCCAAGAATAATTCCTACGGTTGAAACCAAGAATTTTCATGAGAAACTTTTCTGTGTGGATGTGAGCTAAAGTTAGTTTGCTAAACTCAAATAGTTAGACATATTTCTTCTGTATTTGTAAGGTTTCTGCAATGATGGATATCTGTGTTGTGTCCTCCGAATTGTGACTGAATCCTCAATGAGTCTATCAGGTACCCCGAAAAAAATGGCTTAAGTCAAATGCTTGTTAAAGACAACTTGCCCTTCCATGGTCATCTGCAACTTAACAACTATACCCTACAGTGTTCCTTCCACATTAGGAACTTATTCACTCAGCAGGAGGCTAGACTGGCCTTTGCACTTCAACTAGAGATTATTCAATCAGCTGATCAGCTAATAGATTTTCATAAAAACTATAATTACCACTATTCCATCACATTTATACTTACATATAATGTTAGAAACGTCCCTGAATTAACAGTAATATATATATTTTTTTTTTAATCACTTTACTTATAATGTTTGGCGATAACAATTCTTATCGTTTCTAATTTTACTAGAATGTGAACAGTACTGATTTCAACACTTTTCTGTAAATATTGTATTAGTTGTGCAACAAGAATACTATAAAAACTTCATTAATATAGGATGTTATGAACAGAATATGTAGAATGTTTACTGTGATTTCCAACAATCCTATTAAGGCTAAGAATAAGTAACCGTATTTAGTAATTACTTCTTGAAAATTATTACTTATTTCTTTTTATAAATATGAAAACTTTAATAATGAATTGCAAATGGTTTCATAAACGAAGATTGCATCAGCTGCTGGCAGCTACAGCATGTAAGTAAAGTTAAATTGTTTATTATTATTAAGTATTTATTTTTTACTTTCTCTTTTTGATTTTGTTAATGTATTTTTTCTTTTAGTTTTTCGCGATTTTCTGGAAATTGGTTTCACGATTTTCTGTAACTTTGCATTCTAATTAAACATATTGATTTTTTAAATATTTTCCAAAATGCCATTTATGATTCTATCAACTATATAATATTAAGGATATATTAAATGACTTGCTGGATTTCCAAGTTTTTGTAGAAAGTCGGTTAATGGAAGCATCTTTGACGGATAGTATTCTAATTTTTTGAAACTTTCTCAAAAACGGCTTTCATTTGAACCACAATCAAATATATATATATATAACTATTTCTTTATATATATGTACATATATATAAGAAACTATTCAGAGATATTTTCCGTGATAGCCTGTTTTTTTTTTTTTTTGTGGTCATCGATCGGTTTCGGGCGTTCGCCCATCATCAGGATGTTTTGTTAAAATAGTGCGTTAACCCACACATGTAAAGAGGAGAATCAGTTAATATACTCTTGAGTGTATAATCCGATTTTGCTGTTTGCAAGTCTGTGTTAGCGCACTGTATTTTACAAAACATCCTGATAATGTACGGACGCCCGAAACTGGTCGATGACCACAAAAAGAAGCAATGCTTTTACAGAAAATATCTCTGAGGCTTTCCAGCTCTGCGGACCCCCATGCACAACAAAACACAAAGTAAATATTTCCCACTTCGATTAAACTTCAGCATTACAATATATTATACTCCACTGGCATAAGATACAAAGTCTACTCGAATATAACCACATTGTAGGGCAGCACAACACTCTGTCAGCTACAAAAATTTATAACGACATCCCAAAAATTAAGACTCACTTACATGTACTGAATTTCCTCAAATCAATTTTTACCAAATAATGTTTCAAAGCTGGCTACCATAGTGGGTGCTGAGAACCCTTCCCAGGGCAGCCTCAAAATCACTTGCTGCTCAGTTAGCACCACAGGGTACACTAAAAAAAAAAAAAAAAAAATCACTTGATTTTGGGCCTGTCGATTGCCCTACCGACACGTGCCGTCTCGTCGCTGATACCAGTGGCATAATTTTCCAACCTATATCGTATCATATGTAATTTGCTTGATACCAAATCAAGTCCTTCACCAACAAACTGGGGTGTTATGAAACACCAGACTTTCTTTTACTCCTGTATGAATTTAAAATGACAAAATTTCATTAAACCAAATTTTACATATCTGACTTTAAATATAGAGAAGGTGGGAGGACAGTACCAACCTACTAATAACCTTTGTGGCCCAGTAGAGCGCACCGAAAACACTGAATCAACTGCATAATTTTTTTAAATATTTGCCATAAATTCCGCACTATTCTCCGAAATCAATTGTTTTTTTTTTAATGTTTCAAAAAAAAGGCGATACCTGTGCTGTTAGTGAGAAAAATAAAAAAAAAACAACTCGATAATCTATTCTCTTTAATCGCATGTCCGGTTTTCCAGATTTTTCTTCAAATTTGAAATTCTAGTAATGGTTCTAATTTATATTAATAAAATATAAATGGTAGAACCGTAATATAATATTATATTGAAGTAATACTTTGTAGGGAAGGTTAACTTATTGTTTCCACAGAAACCCACACAAAAAAAAATCAATGTTACCTGGGAAAATGTTGCAAATAAAAGTGATAGATATTTATGTGTGTAGATAGTATAAGAAATTTAAAGAGCGTTGTTGGAGCGGTTTACGAGAAAATCGCAAATAATAAATCTATTCTAAATTCACTTTAGATTAACCAGATTTTTTTTCAATCTTTGATTCTAACAATATATTTAATATATTTTAATATTATGTAATTTATAATTTAATACTTATTAATTTTTAATATAATCTATTTAATATACTTACTTACTCCTTGGCGCTACAACCCATTATTGGGTACTGGCCTGCTCAAGAATACTACGCCATGATTATCTATCCTTAGCCGCGATCCACCAATTCCGGACGTTCAGCTTCTTGCATCATTCGCGACCTGATCCAGCCATCTTGTTTTCGGTCTACCAACCTTTCTTTTCCTTCCCGGTACATCGAACAGCACTCTTCTAGGGATGGCAGTTTCTTCCATCCTAACAACATGGACTGCCCATCGCAGTCTTGCCAAGTGGATATATTTAACAATATCCACTTCCGAAACAACCTTGCCAAATTCCTTTTTGTGACGTATCCTCCATTGTTCATTTTCCTTGACTGGACCAAAATTATCTTTCTTAAAATCCTTCTTTCAAAGTACGAGTAGCTTTTGCTCTGTCGCTTTGGTCACTCCAGTATTCCAAATTGTTATTGACAAATTTTATAATTAGTATACACCAAATTTAATGAAATTCGTTTGAGTTTGTCGAAAACTGAAAAAAAATGTTTAGTAAAAGCGCACTTCCGGTTTACTAATTTTCTTGAAACGTGGAATTTTAGCCGTCTTTTATTTGTAATTAATTTTGTTTGGATGATAGAATTCTATAATCAACTATGATGGCATTTTCAAAGAAAAACATAACTCCACCCTCCCCCAAAACGTGCCCTTAAATTAATTTTTCAAGAGAAATGTTTGAAATAAAAATTGTAGTTACTGTATAGTTGATATTACAAGTTTGAAGAAAATCGTTGAAGACATTTTTGAGAAAAGCGCAAGTAAAAAAAAAAAAAAAGTTACAAATACATTTCAGGAAAAACGCACTTCGAATTTGGAATTTCAACAGCACATTTAATCATAATTAATACTATTTAGATTACAGAATTATATAATAAACGGAAATATCACTTTAAAGAGGAAAACCTAACCCCCAAAAATGCCCTTAAATGAATTTTCTCGGAGAAATGTTTCAAATAAAAGTTGTAGTTCTTTGTATGTGTAGTTGATATGCCAAGTTTAAAGAAAATCATCAGAGTCATTTTTTGAGAAAATCGCAAAAATTAAAAAAAAAAAAAATTAAAGTGTTACTTCCGGTTGTGGAATTTTGATAGATAACGTACTGTCAGATACCAAGTGATCACTAAACGGAATATCAAGTTTCAATTTCCTACGGTTTTTCGTTTTTGAGCTATATGCTGTTCACATACATACATACATACACAAACACATGCAAACCATTTATTAAAATTACTTTTTTGGAGTCAAGGAACCTCAAAACGGATATTTCCGGTGAAAACTCGATATTGAAAATTTGATACGATTACAATACTTCCTCTTACTAGGAAGCATCATTGCCAATGATGGATTTTTGACCAAAACCTTGTTATCAGATGCGTTGGTGGTAGCCAGACGGAATATCATGTATTGAGCATCATAGGATTTCACAACTTGGTTAATATTATTTTGTTCTCACACACACACACACACACAGACTGTTTGGCAAGAAAAACGTTTTATTCGTATTCAGATACTTAGTAAAATGTATTTCGGATGAAAGCACAATTTCGAAAATTTGATACATGGTTGTGCTTTAAAAAAAAAATGGTTTACTAAACAAAAAAAATCTGGTGTGAAACACTCACACAACTTTCTCTTACTCCAGTTATCAAAATTATAATTGACAAAATTTATAGTTTATGTACCAAATTAATTCAAATACGACGAAAACTGAAAAAACCGTTCAGTAAAAGTGCACTTCCGGTTTCTCTAATTTCCTTGAAACTCGGAATTTTGGTCATCCATTTATTTCTAATTAATTTTGTTTGGATGATAGAATTGTATAATCAAC
Source organism: Triatoma infestans (assembly GCA_011037195.1). Taxonomy (NCBI): domain Eukaryota; kingdom Metazoa; phylum Arthropoda; class Insecta; order Hemiptera; family Reduviidae; genus Triatoma; species Triatoma infestans. The sequence continues at coordinate 6,999 of JAAEAF010013558.1, read as the reverse complement.
TATGATCGCACTTAAGAGAAAAACCTAACCCACCCCTCCCCCATAACTGCCCTTAAATGAATTTTCCCAGAGAAATGTTTCAAATAAAAGTTGTAGACTTTGTATGAGTAGTTGATATACCAAGTTTCAAGAAAATCGTTGGAGCCATTTTTGAGAAAATCGCAAAATAGTAAAAAAAACAATAAGTAAAGTGGTACTTCCGGTTGAGGAATTTTGACAGATGACCCACTGTCAGATGCCATGCTGATACCTAGACGGAATATCAAGTTTCAACTTTCTATCGTTTATGAGCTATGCTGTTCACATACACACACAACTTTCTACGGTTTATCGTTTTTGAGCTATGGGTAATTGCTAAAAACACTTTTTGGATTCAGGGACTTCAAAACGGATATTTCCGGTGAAAACTCGAAATCGAAAATTTGACACGATTAGAATACTTCCTCTTACTAGGAGTAAGAGAAAGTAAAAATTAGTAAAAGAATGTCATTTTTAATAAATCCACTGTACATTTATGCATTACATTAAACAAATCCAATTCTGTTTCAATTGGTCAAATTACTACTATTTTGAAATTGATGATTTTATTTCATTGAATAAAACACTTGTATATAAATATTAAATACTCAATAACACACGCAACAAAATTGCTTTTTAATTATTTGTTCAATTAATATTCTTTTATTTATTACACGTGGAGCAAAAAAAAAAAAAACGGAAGGTCACTTGGTTTTTCTTATGTAGATTATAAAAGGGTATTTTCTATTTATTAATATTATTCTTATACAAACATAACAAAATGAAGAATTAGTCAAGTTTTATGAAAATAATTTAATTAAATATCTTTTTGTTAAAATTAAATAACAGTCCGACCACTATTAGTGATTGTGAAAACTTAGTGTAATTGTGTGATTGTGCAATACATTTTTTCAAAGAGGTCAGACGCCTCTATTATTACTTCTAACCCAAACAAAATGATACACTATTCATTCAATGTTATGAATGGTTGAACGTAAGCGCTTACTGTTCATAAAACTTGTCATAATCCTAGGAATCTTCGTAATTCTTTCAAACTGTTTGAAGATCAATTTTCAACACAATCATTAAGAGGGAGTGAGACATTGGCTAACTCGGATGACACTCACCGCAAGTAGCTGTAAAGTTAAGATCCAAGGTATGCTGTCGGATACGTTTGTGGCAAAAAGCGGCTTGAGGCAAGGTGACCCCCTCCTCTATCCCTAACTCTCTTTAATCTAGCGCTTGAACATGCAATACGGGGTCATTCGGCCTATCCCGAATGGTACCATTCTCAAGAGAATGACGACACAACGTCTAGCCTACGCTGATGATGTTGTGATAATGGCTAGAACAAGAGCAGCGTTTGCGGGAACTTTTGAGGTATTTGAAGATGCCGCAACAAAGATGGGTTCCATGAGACGGTGTATATGAGAACCTCGACAAATTCCAATAGTGCCAGTGAAGATTTCTCTTTTCGAAGGTATGTCTTCCGGGCTCTAGGTCAATTTAAATAATCTGGGAGCTCCAGTTACCGAGAAAAATGAAGGGCTGGAGGTAATTAAAGCAAGAGTAACGGCCGGAAATAAATGTTATTTTGCACTCCAGAAGCCATTAAAGTTCGGAGGCTGTATATACAGAGCGAAGGTTCTTATATATAAAACAATAATTAGGCCTATCGTTATCTATGGCTTTGAAACTTGGGGATTTACCAAAGAAAACGAAAAGATTTTGAATATATGGGAAAGGAAAATACTCAGGAGAATATATGGACCTGTCTGTGAGGGTGGGCACTGGAGGATCAGAAAAAATGCCGAACTTCGACAGATGTACAGCGAGCCGGATCTGGTTTCTTTCGTAAAAAGGAATCAATTGAGGTGGCTGGGACATGTGGAGAGGATGCCAGCTGAGAGAATTCCCAAGAAATTACTAAAAGGTAAGCCTGGAGGGAGGACGTAGAAGTAGAAGACGCCCATATAAAAGATGGCTAGATGATTTGGAGGAAGTCCTCCGAATACTCGGTGTGAGGAGATGGAGAAGACTTGCCGTAGAGAAAGATGAATGGTGAAGAGTAGTGGAGGAGGTCCTTGAAGGACCGTAGCGCCAACGAGTAGGTAGGTACGTAGTGAGACATTGGCCCTCACTCAGATAAGTAAAAATAGGTTGGTGGTTGATAGAAATGGGGATTATTGGTGGAAGAGTTGCGGAATATCCAGGACTGGTACTCATCCCGAATGCGGAAATTAGTAGTAAGATCCCAAACAGGAGATTAATATTTTGCACGATATTGCAACAAAGTCCCTCTTACTGTGCGGGCATGTCAATCGTATGCTGGAAGAAAGTTAGCCGAAGAGAATTTTAGTATACACTCCGGCTGAGAGAAGAAAGAGTGGTTGTTGAATGTAGAAGTAGCCTTGATGGAAAGAGGCTTAGAGGAAGGGGGGTTTGGCAGACAAGAAAATATGGTTCAACGATATAGTGGGATAAGACGGGCAAAAAAAAAAAAAAAATTGTACATTTAATAAATAGTATTCTCCTGAAAAGATTTAATTGGCAATTTCTTAAAAGAATCAGTGATATTTTCCGTGACAGGCTGCTTCGCTATCATCAGGATGTTTTTGTAAAAACTATGTGATAACATAGACTTGCACAGTACAAAATATCTTTATACTTTCTAGCTCTGTGGAACCGCCACAACAAAATTTTCTTTTTTTTTTGGAATAATAATAGCTCCACTCCGGCTCTCGAACGCAAAAGATTAATATTACTTAAGGGATATCATGTCAATAGTATTACTAGACATTCTTCTCTCAATTGTTTTAATTGATCTTTTATTAATGTATAAATAATATTTGATAAGAAACATTTGAGGATAATCATCGTCTCTCATCATCAATCTCAAAATAAACTACTTCACAAACTCTTAACGGTTTAGTAAAGTAAATACAATGAGTTTTTAATTACAATTTTAAATGCGAAAATATTATAACAAAAAAAAAATAATTTGATTGCATTCCTAAAGACAGTTTTATTATATGTTAAAATAGAAATTCATTATTATCTGTTTAATGATGAGAAGAGAATCTATAAAAAATATTTCTTAACAAAAATGATGTATATAAATAGAAAAAAGGTTCAATAAAATCACCTGAGAGGTGAATGTCTAGCTTGGTAATCATTTCCAATAAATTTAATGTTCAGACTGTTGACTGTTGATAAAAAATTTAATTAATTTTTGTTTTGTTTTTTACAGTTCAAATAACCGATTAACAAATAAACAACTATTAATTGTTGTGTAAATAATGGTGATGACACTATTATCCATTTTAGAATCTGTACAATTAAATAATTCAAATTAGGTCATACATTTTATTATTGGGTTTGTACTAACTTCATAAATTTAATTTATTATTCAAATTATCAATCTTTTTTTTTTTTCAAACAAAAACATAAAGTAAAAAGAAAAATTCAAACAATTAATTTCTTCGGAACTACTTTGGGGCAATTCATGTATAACTATAATAAATATAATTTTTTAATATCAACAGTATAGACAACTGAACGAACGAACCTTTTTCAATGATTTTTAACTATAATGTTAGTTAATTTCACAAGGATTTTATAGGTTGCTTATCAATAATGTTAGTCTTATCCCCCACAGGTCGTAGGATGAGACCTGTCAACTACAGCACCCCTTCCTAATCTATTTCTCTAAGAAATTCTAGAATCTGGGATGTTTGTGTTGAGGAGGTTATTTCTTCCTCCAATATCCTGTTGACAGGCTACTTCTACATTTTCTCATTGCTCCATCTCATCACATAATCAGCAAACGCTATGGTATACTAGGCCAAGTTTCATCAGGGGCCCTAAAAAATTATAGTGCCTATGTGAGGAAATCTGTCAGCATGCAAAGCTAATTTTTGCTCAACTGATGCAGGACTCTTAGATCTTTTCCTGTCATAGCTACCTTTCTGAGACATCTTAGCCTTGTTCTGTCCAGGAAGTTTTCTGAAAAGAGTTTTTTCTAGAGAGACTTGTCGCTCATCTAACAAAAAGGATTTCTGCCCCATAAAGTGATTACTTTGCACCTTTCCTTGCCAAGAATTTCTACGCCAATATGGCCTGTCGCCCAAATTGGTGTTACTTTATAGTTTCTTATTGGTGGTGCTTTATGTTTTTCACGCCTACGCAATCCCATTTTTGAGCTGTTGGTGAGCTATGTGTAATAATGGCTGCCTGGCTAGCGGATAGTATCACAGTCTTCTAATTCACAATACTTCCTGTCACCTGAACATATCTTCCAACTGGTAGAAAGTGTTGGGAAATTCGCCCTATAGTTCTTAGCCCATACATTCCAGCTCCATTCCCCAAGAGTCCTTGACCCATCCAAGTACAATGGCATAATCCAAGCCAAAATGAATTCATTCTTTCCTTTCTTCTATATTCTAAAACAGTGTTTACCAACCTTTTCTTTTTCTCCCGTACACTTGATTAGACTTTTCATTTTTGAGAACCCCCTTTACCGATACACCAACTATTTAACTATTCATCATAAACAAATTAAAAAAAAATAGATTAGCTAAAATAATTAAATGAATCAAATAAATCTAATGACATTTATAGGCTTTTATTTTCCATATTACAAGTTATTTCAGTTTTTTTATTTTACAAATAGAAAGTAATGTTAAAAAAAAATGTTAACTACATTATCTTTTAATAAAGTACAATAATTATTCATCAACTTTAATATAATAGTGATTACATCTTGAATGCAAATGGTCCAATGTGGCTCTTAATAATTTTAATGTGATCCTTGAGCTTGTTTCATGTAAATTCAGGTTCAAATGAAGATACATATTACCTTAAAGGTAATTATTTAGTTTAGTGCCCCCAATATGGCCGACCACTAGATACAGTAACCTTCTCACTCCCACTCTTCTGTCACAGTCACTATGAAATCCATGACATCGATAGTATCGATTTAACCATCTATCTTTTTACAGCCATGAAAGTAATAGTATACAGATAATGACAGCTATATTGATACAGTAGTCAGAATGTACATTCTGTGCATAATCTATACCTACATGTACTTATTTTTGACCAAGTCTATATGAAATATATTTGGCACAATTAGCTACTTGCTATTAAACAGTAGCATTTGCTGTATCTAAAGAAATTTAGTAGAATAATGTAAATATCACAAAGTACCAACTTGTTGCGAATTTCGTATTCATACACACTACATATACTCATTCATTCTCCAATAATTGTTTACTATTTCATCAGACATTCACTTGTCAAATTACATTGAGTTTAATGTTTTCTATCATTTTTGGTGGGTCTAATTTAAATTTAAACGTGAAAATGCGAAGAGGTAAAGACACGAGTAGTGAAATTCGTAAAATCAGAATTGAAAATAGGAAAAGAGGGAAAAGTTTGCGTGAAATTGAAAAATTAATAAATAAAAGCCATGCTATAGTACAAAGGATTATTAACCGATACAGAAATGAAAACAGAATTGAAAATAAGGCAAGAAATTTAAATAGAAGGTTGCTCAGTAATAATGATGAACAATTCCTAGTAAGAAAAGTGCAAGAAAATCCTAAAATAAGGGCCCCAAGCTTAACTGTGGAGATGAGTTTTAGGTTGGGAAGGAATATTAATCCTGTGACTGTTCGTAGAGCCTTCAAAAGAAATTCGTTTTATCCAGCACATTATGACTACTGTATGAATATGACTGTCATTAACAGTATTTATTCCTTTCTTCTTACAACAATTTCCACGCCACCTTGCGATACGTGCCTGGCGCGCTTCGCTTTGCTATTTAGGTGAGCGATCACCAGGGTAAATGAGCTATTTAATAATTACAATCATTCATCAGTTAAAAATTAGGGATTCCAAGTTAATCTATTTTAGGTTTTACTTTAGTAACTCATTTCTCCTAGTTACACTATGACAAATGAGCTTATATTCTTTTTTTACAATTAAGCAACAATTACAATTTGGAAAATTTTTTTTTAAATGGAGTTTAAAACATTCTACATCTATTTTTGGGATTTTAATTTATTTGCAAAGATGGCTAGAAGGCCACGTTTTTTCAACCAGTAAACACCCGTGCCTCTGCAAAAACGCGATGACTTCCGATTCATCCGGGGACATACGAAGAGCTTTAGCTAATTTGTATTCACAGTTATCGCACATTTGTTTATTGTATATGAAAAGAAATACCAGTGAAAGAAAAAAAGGAAGGTATAAATGTAAAATAATCAGATAAAAGTAAAATGTAAGATATAAAGGAGAACTTAAAAATTTGCCTGCAAGTGTATTGGAGCTCCGTACAATCTGCACTGATAGCAGAGTGACCGTTAACGGCAAAATTTTTGATTTCCTCTTGTATATGTGTGTGTGAGATTTTCAAAATCAAAAGTGGGGGTAGTGTGCAAAGAGAAAATTATAGCAGACTGACCGTTAACGGCTAATATTTTGATTTCCTTTTGTATGTGTGTGTGTGTGTGAGATTTCCATGTTCCAAAGTGGGGGTAGTGTGCAAAGATAAATTAAAAGAAATAAAATAAAAAACATGAACATATTTTGTTTACTTGAAATAACTGCTTTTATTAGGGCCCCCAAAAAAATAAATAGCGAAAAGTGGAAATTAAAGTGACACATATAATAGGAAAAGAAATCGATATTTGTATAATCGGAAGAATGAAGGCAGCATGTGAATGTAGGAAGAGTGGGAGTGAGAAGGTTACTGTATCTAGTGGTCGGCCATATTGGGGGCACTAAACTAAATAATTACCATATTAAATTTTTAATATAACAATCCATTGTTCTGAATATTAATTTTATTCAAAAAATATTTTTGTGGATAAAATGCACCACTAAATATTGAAATATGGCTTTCGTAAATGAACGTGTTTAAAATAATCTCTTTTTTTTGTGCCACAGAAGTACGGCATACCACAGATTAGGAACCAC